>CM062821.1:35950871-35968621 GCA_031772345.1 Himalopsyche anomala
GTGGGGTGGGGGTGGGGGTTTGGGGATTGATAGGTGGAGTATGGGTGGGGAGGGGGGGGGTGGGGTGGGGGGGGGGGTGGGGGGGGGTGGGGGGGGGGGGGGGGGGTGGGGGGGGGGTATGAGGGGGGAAGGTGGGGGGGGGGAGGTGGTGGGTTTCTTTTTTGGGGGGGGGGGGTGGTGTGGGGGGTGGTGGGGGTGGGGTGGGGGAGGTGGGGGGGGGGGGGGGTGGGGGGGGGGGGGGGGGGGGGGATGTGTGAGGTGTGGGGGGGGGGTGGGGGGGGGGGGGGGGTGGGGGGGGGTGGGGGGGGGGTGGGGGGGGGGGGGGGGGGGGGGGGGTGGTGTATGGGGGGGGTGGGTTGGGGGTGGGGGGGTGGGGGGGGTGGGGTGGTGGGGTGGGGGGTGGGGGGTGGGGTGGGGTGGGGGGGTGTGGGTGGTGGGGTGGGGGGGGGTTGGTGTGGGGGTGGGGTGGGTGGTGGGGGGTGGGGTTGTGGGGTGGGTGGGGGGTGGGGGTGGGGTGGGGGTGGGGGTGGGTGGTGGGGGGGGGGGGGGGTGGGGGGGTGGGGTGGGGGGGGGGGGGGGGGGGGGGGGGGGGGGGTGGGGGGGGGGAGTGGGGGGGGGGAGTGTGTGTGTGTGTGGGGGGGGGGGTGTGGGGGGGTGTGGGGTGGGTGGGTGGGTGGTGGGTTGTGTGTGGGGGTGGGTGGGGGTTGCTGGTGGGGGGGGGGGGAGTGTTGTGGGGTGGGGTGTGGGGGTGGTGGTGGGGGGGGTGTGGGGGTTGATTCTGAGGCGGTACGAAGTTCGTCGGGCCAGCTAGTATATATACATATAAATGTTAAATTGACATATTTGTTTATACCTTCAAATTCTTTACCGTTGAAATATATAAAAATAGGCATCAAAATGACATATTACCTTCAACCACTCACTCGCAGCAGTTTCCCATGATGCATCAGTATACGAATCTACCATGAGATCATCAGCAAGCGATGGGATTGGATACCCAGGATCAGATGTGACCACTCGGGCATATCTTGATGTGTAATGATTTAGTCCAAAGAAGTCATATGTTCCTTGAATATATTTTACTTCTTCTGGAGTAAATGTCGGGAGACGAGATCTGGCGTATCCTTGTTCTTCGCTGCGTTTTGCAATAGCTTCCTTCATAACAAGAGGATAGTCGCCATCTTTAGAGAATATAGGATTACCGTACAGCCCGATCTGAAAATTTGTATTGAAAAAACGTTTAATGGCTAATATTTTTTTTAGACATAAATATAGTTAAGAATGGAAACGTCTTTAAATTATTCCTGGTCGAGATCAATTCAGCTGGTTACTCACTCGTGCATGGTGGAATAAAATAGACAATATTTATTAAATGGCGTCCACAAGTTCATTTAAATAAAGGTTCACTGAACAATGTAAATATCTTTTACCTCAAACTGAATAGCTTTCGTCGCCGCATCGATGTCTTCTGTTGAATTACTTCCTGGTTCATGAAACCCTCCACTAAAAGTTAACGATATTCTTCCTTAAATACAAAAAAAAAAACACATTTATGAAGTACTACTAGACAGAAAACGAATGACGATAAAGTCTGACTGACAACATGACTTTATAGGAATCGGTTGGTATGCTTTAATGTTGTAGGCTTCAGCTCAGATAATTTTCCTGATTGAAAAATATACATTAGTGCAATACTTTCCAAACTGGAAGCAGCCGCAGAACATGTTTTGTGTTTAGTGGGCCGTGGATTATGTTTTTCAGATTTAGGGGGCGTTTCATGAAAAAGTTTGGGAAACACTGCATTAGTGGACAGTAACCCACAGTTTTTTCAGCATAGGATGTAAGCTACATATTGGATTCTAAATTTATCTTTTTTGTTTTAAAAAGGAATGGCTTCTGAAAATTGGAAAAAGAACTTAAAAAAATATATTTCTTTAGCAATTTATTCAATTCATATTAGATTGAAAATGTTCCCTCTGCTGAACAAGGCCATCGTTTGTAATGTGCGGACAATGCGCTCGCTCTAAAAGCGTCAACATGCAACATATCCCGCGCCACGATAACTTGCCGCACTATACTGCGTGCAACGTTGAGGGACAGAGCGCTACGTTGCAGTGTCTTGAAAACTTTGTGCTGTGCAAAACCTCCAATAAATAGGGTGTCTTAAACTTCTTTATTACTTTAATGATTGCTTTGTTTTATTTAAATACAAATAAATAATTTACTTATGATAAGTAACTGGAATTGAGCTATTAAATGATTTTTAGATTTCTTATCGCATCATTAGATAAGACAAAGCACTGTGTGGTATTAAATTAAATCCCATATTATTATATTTTAAGTCAAACGACGTATATTTTTGTCCGATTCAGAAATATTATATAATTTATAAAAAAACACATTTACTGTAGCAATTCCACAGTTTGGCATTTTAAATGATCTCATATAAAATGAAATATGAGAGTTTCATTAAAATACACTTCAATTAAAAAGTATTATGCGCTTATCAATGCGTAGCTAGTTATTTCTTATGATAAGGTATGTTTGGTAATATCTATGTGCTTAGTAGAAAACAGGTAATATAGTAAATTATTGCAAAGCAAAACATGAAATAAATGTGTTATCAAATAATTATTCTTACAATACATTTATTATCAAGAAAGAAGTGTTAACATTACCTTTTTGCGTCGGTTTAAAAGTGTCATTATAAAGATGGTAGGCTCTGGCGTGAGATTTTAAAAGAGTGTGCGCACAAAGGTAATCCCCTATTCCATGAGAATTTAACGCAGGCGCACTGACTTCCATTCCGTATCCAGACAGGCAGATTTCTCTTGGCTCGTTAAAAGTTATCCAGTTTTTTACAGTATCACCCAGCTCCTCAAAAACTACTTTGGCATAGTCTTCAAAATAATCGACCATAAGAGGATTGGCCCAGCCTCCCAGATCTTGCAGAGGCTGTGGAAGATCCCAATGGTACAAGGTGACGACCGGCTCTATGCCACTGTCTTTTAACGCAGCTATTAAACTTTTGTAATAGTCTATACCAGCTCTGTTTATTTTGTTGCTGAAGCCTGTGGGGAGGATTCGTGGCCAAGATAATGAAAACCTGTAAAAATCTACGCCCAATTCATTGAGCATTTCTACATCTCTTTTGTATAAGTTGTACGAGTTGCAGGCTATGTCTCCACTACTTCCGTCTTTGATCATCTCTGGTCTTGAATGGGCAAGACGATCCCAGATACTCTCTCCTTTTCCTGCAATGAAAATCAGTTATGAAGCAGACTGCAAGCAATGTATTTCATTTACTCTAAAGAAAATTTAAAGGTATGGAAAATAAATTTCACGGATGAAAGTATATCCCAGAATAAGAGAACCTGGCCTATTTCTTCTTTTGCGCATGCGCGGTATGATATAAATTTGAGTATAACCCCCCCCCCCAGTCTGCAGTTAGTCTATTACATGGTTGACTTTTTAAGTTTTAAGTAACTGTTTGCTTTCTATATCGTATCACTTTCTTGACAAAATACAATGATTTTGACAGAGTAACGAGAACTTGTTGTAAATCTATCCCTCTGAAGTCTTTTATGAAATAAAAGTATGAAAAAAAAATACAGAGGACTATCTGTCAGTCAATCTCATGGTTGGCTTTTTAAGAGAATGCAAGGTGTCAGGATAGACCTTTGATTAATATAATATCTTATCACTTGTACAACCTCAAAAAAAGATTTTGACGGAACAACAAGGACTCGTTGATATCCTATCCTTGTGAAGGCTTTTCTAAAATTATACTATTCAAGGAGTTTTTTAGTAGAATTGTTTACAATAGTTGAATGTAAAATTCATTGTTGAATAGAAAAACATTGTCAGCTTTATAAAATATGCAAGAAAGACTTATTTGGTAGATATAATTTATCACTTGTTAGACATTGAGAGATAAACTCCATTAGGAGTTCATATTCTCCATATTGGGAGCGGACATGGTAAAAAAAAGACATTTTAAACAGATTCAGACGGAGCAACGAGGACTCGTTGTTAGTGTATCCCTCTGTAAGGGTCTTACTAAAGAGTGAAAGATACTGAAAGTCGCAGGATGTTCCACTATTGACTGGTATTACTGTATATTTTTTCTCCGAAAACTATTTGGCGTCCAGTTGCTTAACCTCTTATTTTCGAAGAGAGTAAGGATATATGGAAAGAGATAGAATAGGAATAGTGGTTATCAACGCACAGATTTACTGAATTTAATTTGATTATTTCTTATAAATATTAAAAAATAATTAATAATTAATTTTATAGATTTAATAAGTTTTATAAACTTTTTGTGAATGTTCGCTCACAATATGGAGCACATGGCCGTCTGATGGAAGTATCTGAACAGAAGCTTTTTTCTACGATAATTTTTTGTAATTCAGTTGCTCAACCCCTCATTGTTAAAGATAGTTAGGGTAGAAGAATAAGTCTAGGACAGGACTGATTAGTTCTAGTCTTAATAGGCGTCTTGTACACAGGTGCAGAATTTCTCGAGCCAGCCCTGCTTGTGTGTGTAGTTCAAGGAAAAAAGTAGGGACTGTTAAACGTTGAAGATCTCGTAATTTGTGTAGGAAGTGTAGAAAGAAAGTCTTCATGGCATTTTTTTCCATAATGTAAATTCAAATAAAATAAATATATATTTTTTTAATAAAATATGTATTTTTGTAATAAGAACTGTAAAGCCCTTTGACTATGATTTGTTTATGTAAGTTAATTTTAATTTTTAAAAGCTGGAAGACACTTCTTTTCCAAAACATAAATGCAAATAAACTATTATTTGTATTTTTAAAGTATCTACAATATATGTCAAGGGTTACCAACCCCGTGCCCGCCGACTGATTCCGATGCAACCGCTAACTAATTTACCAAATCGTTAAATCGGGTTTTGATATTTTCAAATTCCTCGGTGAGCTAAAAAAAAACGAGTCACGGTGATATTTTGGGCAAATCGGTAAATTCCTGGGTTTTGAGATTTTGAAAAAATGTGGTGCTTGTCGCCCTACCAATATTTTAGATTGCGCTCTAGGGTCCGAAAAGGTTGGTATCCTCTGATATATGTGAACTACCACTATCGCGCTAATGATTTCAAAAGTTATCAGCCCATATTTCATCTTCAGAATTGCTTGAACCATTTTGAAGGGATGATAATTAAAACTGAGAAAACAACCCTAATCTTAACTTTGTAATTTGTAAGATAAGAATTAGCTTCAACATTTAGGTAAGTCGTAAATACGATGGTTTGTCTGAGGATGCTTCTTAAATAAGCGAAACACGTGCCACAAATTTTTACACAACCTGTGTAATAACAATGTTATAAAATTTAATTTTAATATATAATATTTTAGTACGAACCATCTGCGTTCCACCCTCCTTCGATTTGATAGGCAGCAGTTGCCGCTCCAAATGTAAAGTTTGCTGGAAATTTTCTTAGTCTGGCATTTTCAACTGCCGGAACGCTTAAAAAGAAAACCATTTTCTTTTATATCGGCCAATGTATCCAATATTTTTTATTAGATTACAAAATCCCCCTCCGACGTTCAACAATGACAATGGAAAACCTACGGAATCTTATTCAGTTAATGTAAAATGAATGTTTAATAAATTGCAGTTTACCCTGGAAACGTTGAATTCAGTATTTCAATTTTTTTAAATCTGAAAAAGCACTCAAAGTCTTTAAGCACTAACTAATCATTCTGAAATCGTTTGCAAAAATTTTATCGGCAAACTTTGCGGGTTCATCTTATGAATAAGAGAAAAGAATGAACTCTTATATCATATCATTAATCAACAAACACAATTTAACAATTTTCATCTGACGTATCAAATTGCATTCAATCTAAAAAAACAAAGAGTGTTGCTTAATTTAAATATCCAGGGAACCGATATTGGCAAAAAGCATTGATTTCCTAGGAATTTATTCTCGGATTGTCCCGACACAGAATGTCTAGTGGAAACGTATGAGTAAATATATCAATCAACACATAAATGATAAATATAATATGTTATTCTCAGTCTGATCCTTCATTTTGAAATATGTTACGTAGGTTAACTACAAATATTTAAATGTATTCACCTTACGAATAATGCTGCCAGAAGCACGGCTACTATCACAAACGATTTCATTGTTTGAAACCACATGAGTGAACTGAATTGATAACTAATAATTTACGTGAATTTGGCATCGATTATCTCAGTTTTCGTAGCGATGTCTGCAGATTAAATCGGCATAGCTAACACTGATAAAAGAAACGGACTCAGGCCAAAATGAAAAAAATTGCCTAGCCTAACATTGTTATACAATATTTAGCCGAGTACCAATTTTTCACTTGTCTCCACACTAATCTGCCATTTGTCTGCAGATGAATAAAGCGACAAGTATATTACAAATGTAAATGTACCGTACGTCCAGAAATAGACACCCCCCTATCATTTATGCAATATTCTTATCTCTATTTATATTAAATATATTTTTTAATGTGACCTTAATCAGGTTTTTTTTAAGTGACTTCAGTGGATACTAGTAATTTATTACTGTGGTGGCTTAAAATACAAAACTTAAGTTCATAAACTGAAACTAAAGGACGACCAATGATGTCCGCATTCGTTGTATTAACCCATTATATGCCGGTAGGTATTGAAACGGATGCGCACTTAGGGCCGCGATTTTCTTCGAAATAATAATACCTTATAAATATACATTTTTTTTCAATATATTGATAACATATCGTATAGACTTACAAAATAAATGCACGTTGTGTCATTTGCACCGCCATGTATTCAAAAAATCAAAACCAAGTGTTAACAATACGTCAGTATACGTTCTGTTAGTTTAACACTGTGATTCTTAGAGTTGTCGCTATGTATATATTATATAATATGTTTAAATTATTAAAATCATTGACCTTGTCCGGTATTTGTGGGTGTAAAATGGACCGTCTATATATGGGCATTTTCTATAGCTGGCACTGCGCTCACGGAATAATAGGCCGTGTATATGCGGGCGTGGCACGCAATCGGTTAAAATCTCTGAACATGCATACATTTATTTTTCTATCAAATGATGAAGGCAATGGTCTTTATGGTTTTATTCTTAGATTCTTAATTATTATTCTTTTGTAAGCTTCATCTTTCTCCAACTTTATCCCCAAAAAAGGTTTAGTGACTAAATTTAAGTCGCTTTTCTGAAAGCTTTTTGTGTAAACTAATTTGAAATTTGATTTATCTACTGCCGTTGGAAAAACAAATGTTACCTTCGGTTTCAGACTATTTAATGACTACGTTGCTGTTTTTACGTAGTTTTGTACATTTTGTATTTTTTTAAAAATTGTTTGTTACTCTCGCGGCTCGGAGACTAGAAAAATACTTCTCTGCCGATGGGGGTCGTTTAGGGACCCCAGTGGTTTCCTCATTATTGGCCTTATTCTTATGAATTTCAAAAAAAATAGTCTAAGGGCCTTAAAATATCTCTCCGCATCTTCCTCATACATTTTTTTTTTATAAAAATCTGTGGTTTTTTAATAAATAATCATATTTTAAGATGCGCGTAAAAAGACGTCATTTCAGTGCAAATATGTATTTGCAACTGATGCGTTCACGCGTAGTTATCTTACGAACGATCGCTTATCACGGGCGCTTATCTCGTTATCGCGTTATCGCGTATTTATATAAACTACAAAAGGTCCAAAAAACTATGATATAAGAATACTTCAATTATAAACATTGTATCACCCATATTAAAATAGATATTTAAGAAAATGTGGGTATTGGGGTCGCATTTCTTGAGCTTAGAACGGGAAAAGTTAATTAAAAACAGGACTTTGGAGTCAGATTTTGTCGAGTGGTTTTTTGGGTGGAGTTAGGGGTCGTGAAAACCAGACTACTTCAACTCATTTTTTAAATTAAGTAAAAATGCAAAAATATTTTCAACAAATATTAAAAAATACTATATTATATAAATAATCTGAGTCGCAGTTTCTTTTTTTATAATTCCAGTCTTGATTGAAAGTAACCAAATTACCACTTTATTACCACGATGCTTAAATTCATTTACAACATATATTTAATCCATGTCCGCTCCCTTTGTGAAGCATTTGGTCTTCTTTCCAAGGTCTCGCAACATAAGTTTTTCTACGAGAACTGCTTGTTATTCAGTTGCTCAACTTCTCTTTTTTTCGATGAGAGTAATGATAAAAGTAGGGATATAAAGGATAGGCCTAGGACTAGTGGTTGACTAATCACTCTCGCTTTACTTTATTTTAGGATTGGAATGGTCAGGTGGGGAAATTTTTTATTTATCACAAATATCTATGTCTTAGAACAGAAATCAATAAATCGATTTAAAAAATGCTGTTCCCACTGGCATGGACCCGTAAATATAATAATTTATACACATACCTAATGGTACAACGTTTATTAGCACAACCATATAAATAAATTCATTAAAACAAGTTGTTATTAAATATTATATATTTAATACTTTTTCTTAAATATAAATTGAAGATATAATAAAAGAACATTACTCTTTTTGATCAAATTTTTAAGTGAACACATTTTTTCTTAGATTTCTCTATTTCTGATTACATCGCTGTAGAATCTGGCGGATGCTTTTGGTGTCCTCGTTCGGTTTGGAGAATTGTAATCGACGTGGTAAAGCCCAAATCTTTCCCTAAAAAATAAAACAAATGAATTACGTTTTATTTTGAAAATGTTTCTTGAATATTGTATAAGTCTGCTAGTTATGATGTCAAATTACTTTGTGTGCTTAACGTGAGCTGATTTTAGTTGTATTTCAAATTGGCATCAGAAAACCGTAAATGATTTTTTTAATAATACGCTTGTACTTATTATTGTATTTTTTTTTAAACTGAAAGCTTGACTTTTTTTCTTGTTGAGGTAATAAAAATCCAAAGTGAAGTTATGAAATTACAAATCAAAAATTTTACATATGAAAATGATTTGACGAAAAAACTACACAATAAACAATTTTAATATATCAGTAACAAAATCTTTTTTTATCACTATGACGCTCCAGAAGAACTGCAGTTAGAATTGTAGGATTTACAGTCGTGCACGAAACTACAAAATATTTATAAGGAAGAAATATCCACAAATTTTCAATTTCAACTAAAAGTAAATTCCCAATGACATATATCTTGATAACGCTGCACTTTTAACTTCCTTAATCGGATGGACTGCGATCAAACTCTTTCAATTATGAATTTGAACAAGTCAATACAACGCAACCGACTAGCAGACGAAAACTTTGAAGCGATCTTACGTTTGGCACAAACCAAGCACGATCCAAATATTATCCAACTAGTCAATGAAAAACAGTGCCACATGAACCTTAAATAACCAAATATAAAATGTTATCAATTATCTTAAACAGATTTTTTTAATCTTGTTTGGCCCGGATGATAAATAATTTCCAAAATGCGGCCCGCTCAAGTTTGGGTACCCATGATTTAAATGATATGAATCTTTTTGAAAGCCATCATACGTTATATTGAAAAATAAGCTTGTAAAGAGGAGCTTGTATGGATTTTGAAATAAATATGGATTGGTAATATTCGTGATAAGCCACATCAGTCCTAATATTGATAATAATGCAGACTAAGTACAAGAAAAGTGATTCATATTTAGTATACAGCTTCTTCATAAATAATTGACAGTGAATATCGAAAAAATGACACATCACCAACAATGCAATGTCATAAAAATATACGTTTTAGATTAATTTCGGTGATAAATAATTATTTAAATGGATAATGTAACCCTATACCCACTCACTTTTTTAGATGTACCTTTAGTCATGTCAATTGCTGTCTTCAATTAATCTCTGATAAATGTTAAATAATGCAGTGTCATTGAGTAAAATTAATTATTTTTTATCATAGACAAACTTTGTTCGGTTTTTGAAATTTGATTGAAATATTAATAATACTATGTAGTCACTTGTGTACAGTATCCAAAAATAATCGAGTAGTATCACACGTAATAAATTCGAATAATCATTTAAGATGCATCAATTTTTCAAAAGTTTGATAGTGGCTGAAGAATAAAGATTTTAGTAATCCTTGGACGTCTATTGTATTTTTCAAATTTACTTACAGATATCCTTGTCTCCACTCGAAGTTATCCATAAGGCTCCATGCTGTATATCCAGTGATAAAACATCCTTCATCAATAGCGTCAAGCATCGCATTTAAATATTCTATGTAATAGTTAATACGTCTGAGATCGTTCCGATTACCGTCGTCAGAGAATCCGTTTTCGAAAACCACTACTTCGGGATTGTTATAGTTATCTTTGATCCATACCAATAGTTTTCTGAATCCCCATGGAACGACCTGAAATTAATTTGACTTATTACAAAACAATCCCATTAAACTGTATATTATTATATGAGAATCTTAAAGAGTTTTCGTATTATATATCACATCAGACTCAATGTTATATATCAAAAGCACATGGCTATTTTATAATAAGATACAATACGGCAGAGAGGAATGCTAAAAACTTCAATTCAAAAACAAATGAACACCGACTATGTCGTTCAAATAGTGTGTAGAGTTTTACTTGTGATAACAAATGTGGGTGACAGATCATTATCACTTTATTTTACTAAAATAAATTATCACATCATACAAGATATATCTTCCCATCAAAAGTGAAGTCTTAGAACTAATAATTTATTCAATCGATTCTGGTGCAGTGACTAGGGAGAAGGTGTCCAACCTTTTTTGCCCTGGGATCGACTTTTCAATCTTAAGATTTCTCGCGATCGACTTCTAACATGAAACAATTTTATTTAGGGTGTTTTTCCCTTCTTCAAACATAGAAATGTTTATTTTAAATGCGAAATACATATCATTATATAGGTATGTGCTCACAAAATAATTCAATTTTAGTATTTTAGTTTAAATTATATATTTTTTCGAAATTCACAGAAGCTTTCGGGATCGACCAAAATTTGCTTTGGAATCGACCGGTCGATCGCGATCTACAGGTTGGACACCCATTGACTAGAGCCTCGAATCCCACGATCCTGTTCGATTTCGTCATCCCAAAATCTCGGGAAATCATTTGACATCATATTTGTCACCAAGATAGAACATTTTTAATCAAACTTGATTTTAAATATGAACTTAAATGAACACTGCTCTTTTGGTAAGAATGTTACGGATATATAAAATAAAACAGACCAAGACATGATCAGTTTTTTATTTGTACCTTTAGCCAGTCACTTGCAGCGGTTTCCCAAGCATCATCAGCAAACGACTCAACCATGACGTCATCCGAATACGACGGAATAGGGTGCCCCGGATTAGAGGTAACTGCCCTCGTATACCTTGAAGTGTAGTGGTTCAAACCAAAGAAGTCGAACGATCCCCTAATATATTTAACTTCATCTGGGGTGAATGCTGGGAGACGTGACCTGGGGAATCCCTGCTCTTTGCTACGCTTCGCGATGGCTTCTTTCATCACACGAGGATAGTCTCCATCTTCACTGAATATAGGGTTAGCAAACCATCCAAGCTGAAATATTAATTAGCGTTTTGGATACAATATATTAAATAAAAAGATAGACGATAAAAATTAAAGAAACTCAGATCGACTTTTTAAAACGGAAAATTTAAGGTCATTAAAACCAAACCATTAGTAGAAATAATCCATAGCGACATTAATAGATTTTAACTTAATGATAAATACATGTATTTCTTATATATACACAATACACTTATTAGCCAAGAGCCAGTTCAAGTTTATCCGTGCACTTGAACGTCTGAAGATGCTTAAAAGTGAAACCTGGGTCGTAAGTGACAAAACATGTGACAATGTAAAAAAATAACGTTTCAAATTTAAAACATTCTACGAGTCTTAGTTTCCATAGGTAGATCCAGGTGGATTGTTTAAATGAACAAAAAATAATAGTAAAAATTGTAGTCACAATCACAATAGCATTTAGAAAAAAGGTGTAGTAAATTTGTATTGAACTGAATTTAAAAGATATAATTGTAACTATTGCATTAGGTGAAAAAAATTCAATCTCTTTTAGTTCTAAAATTATTTTTTTATATATAGTTGACAGCTATTTCGACTAACGACCTTGTCAGAATTATTCTTGAAATAATAATTGTCGGGTCCATGGCACAATAGTCAATGTCGTTGGCGTCCATGCCGGACCTCACGGGTTGAAATCTTAGAAAGAATTGCGTTTTCAATCGTTTTTCTGTTCGAAGGCGTGGATGTTTGTCATGTCTAAAAAATTACCCTCTACCATTCCTATCTTCAAATAAAGGAGTGTAGCGAGAATGATAATTGAACCACTAGTCCTGTCCTAGCACTATCATTTATATCCCTAATTTCTTCGAAAAAAGAGAGATTGAGCAAAAAGCAGTTCTAGTAGAAAACAAAAACAACTTTTGTTGAGATACCTCTTTCTTAATAGGACATATGCTTCATATTGGGATTGGAAATGGATTAAAGTAATAATAATTATAACTTTTGAACTAAAATACATTGATATTTTTTCATCTTATAATAGGCTTCTTTTAAGTAAATGCGGAAATGCCAATTCAATCAATTTGTATTTAATCACACTGATTAGTAATATAATCGAATAGAGTACAAAAGTTTTGATTACAAAAAAATATACGATATTTATTTATTGTTTAAAATTAAAATTATAGTACATGACATAACAGCCGACGCCAATTCGCCATGTACTTGACAAATATAATGAGACAAAATATATAATAAAACTACATAATACATCAAAATCGCCACACAAAATAGTAAAATATCCACTTCTCTAGGCAATGAGTTGATCAATCGAACGGCCCTAGAAACTGGTGACTCATACCTCCTAAGCGAGGTATAAGTTTTTAGAAATAAAAGTTTTTGCTCATAGTTTCGCCCACGTAAGAATAAATTGGGAGCATGTAAATTAATAGTCATGAGAATTTCAGAAATATTAATTTGGCCCCGAAGGAGAAGAGAAAAATGCTTTAAGCTTGAAAACGATCTCGAGCTTCAAGAGAGTGAAATGATAAAATTCCTAAAAGAAATTTGGTGGGGTAGTATTCTTTTAAGGAATTATCAAAGGGAAAGAATTTAAATTTTTTAAAATAATAATATCTTAGCAATTTCTTATGAACTCTCTCCAATTGCAGCTAGTATGAACTTTCATATGTACTCCAAATGATGGACCCATATTCAAGCTTACTTAAGACCAGGGGTGGGCTGGAGGGGGCTCGGAAGGGCTCGCGCGAGCCCCTTTTTATTATCAAATTAGTATATAACTGCAATTTCTGACTTATGTTTTATCTACGGCAGCTTCAGTATACACAGTAGTACATTTTTACCCATTAAGATTAATAATTTTACGGCAAATTGCATATTGTTACGTATTATAAGTGTATTAAGTAACAATCCATCTCTTATTTAAGTATTGCATATAATTAATTTTATACGAGAAATCACTCCTTTCCGAGAACACTGAAAATTGCTTTGAGATTAAGCGAGCCCTTTGTTAAGATATTGGCAGCCCACCGCAGCTTAAGACCAAAGAAACATAAAGCGTATATATTATATATATTTTTTTTTTTCCATGTCCGCTCCCAATATGGAGCATATGGACTCCTAATGGAGTTTATCTCAACAGAAATGTTTCTACGAGAACTGCTTGTTACTCAGTTGCTCAACCTCTCTTTTTCGAAGAGAGTAGGAATAGAAGGAAAGGGCAATGACAGGACTAGTGGTTAGCTAATCGCTCTCGATACGCCTCGTTCATAGGATAGGATGGGTGGGAGGGGGAATTCAAGACATCACATACATCCATGCCTTTGAACAGAAATTTATAAATCGATTGAAAAATCAATTTATAAAACTGCCCGTACCGGGATTCGAACCCGTGCCCTCTGTAGCGGTAGCCAACGATGTTGACCACTCGACCACACAGGCGGCGAATATTATATATTATATTATATCGAATATTATATTACGTAGGCAATAAATTGGTTAAATAAATCACTTTTTTGTATTTTTCGTGCAAAACCAAAAAGCACTAAATTGATTAGTAATTATCAAACTATTAAAGATATTGATTTCTCGAAGACGGAATCTATATATATAAAACAAAGTCGGGTTATTTACACCACGTATATCTCGAGAATTACTCCAAGGATTTCAATGATATTTGATTTATAAAATTCTTATTTATCTAGAATAGCAGAATAAGCATTAAAACATCGTAAAAATATCACGGAAAAGAAATTACAAAGAAAATTAATATCTTCATACAGAATAAGATTTTTGAATGACGAACAGCAACAAATGCTAAAATGTCGTAAGCTGGTTTCAGAAAAATCCACCAGATCGCACTGTTTTCTATATTTGTTTGTTTTTGCTTCTTTTGCATACGATTGGCTTATAAATAATTTTAAATTTAGAATATGGATTAGAATAAAAGAAATCGATGATATGAAATGAAAACGAAAGAAAATCGGATAATATTGAAATAAGGTTATGTTTATAATTAGGTATGATAAATTTTTGACAACAATATTTTGCACAAACGTTGCTTTGCTCTGAGATGACACTTTATTACACTTGGAACGCTATATCGAAGAAATTTTAACGTCAAAAGCAAAGCGATGCGGTTTCTGATCACCCGAATGCTTCATCCGAAAAATGACGAATGTTTCTACTTGCATGTCAAGAGCTCAATTTGCTTGAAAATTATACTTATTGGGACATGCCAATCACTGAAGAAATTGTTTCTGAATCTCCATGTCAGATACGCACATTATTTTCTATCATTATTTTGACATGCTTCACATCTAACCCATGTGAGCTGTGGAACAAGTTCAAGGATGACATGTCGGAAGTCATTTTACATCGAATTCGTGTCAGTTCAAGGAATCCCGATCTCGAGGTGAATGAAGAGATAAATAACCAGGCTTTGATTTAGATCGAAGACATGTGTTACCTCATGTGAGGCATTTTGTTAATCAAGTTAGGAATGCCAACTTTAAACTAAATCGAAACTAAATCTTCAATATCCATTTAAAAAAAAAACTTTTAGGAATTTATGTCTCATGTTCATCACCGTCGCTAAAATATATACTGAAATGTGAAAAGACGAATGAAAGTACATAAAATCAGAAGGTATGTAAAAAAAAATCAGTATACTTTTCATGTATATTATATTGTTATAGAATACTATCAAATCATTATTTTATTTTTGATCCCCATATACAGTCAATCCTGTTTTTATGTGGTTTTTTTATGCGATTTCGAAGTAATGCGGTTTTTTAGAAATGCATTTTTTTAGATGTACCATATTTTACGATATAACTTGGCGAAGAAAGGTTTGATACCTTTAGCGAAAATTATATCGACGAATTACTTACAGATAAAGCTATAAGTGACGAAGATGTTCATAATTTAAATTTAATTATTGACAAAAAACCAGAAAACAATGACAAACTGAAAGAAATTCCAGTTTCTTCACTGCAAAAATAATTGAAGAAGGTATCCAACTTTTCAGTAAATTAGAAGATCATTTCTTTCTAAATGATTCAAATTCTGATCGCGCATTCAAGTTTCAACGATAACTTTAAAATATATATATATATGGGTGTAACAAACTGCATAACCAATTAATTATCGAAAAAGAAAATCTGAACAAACTCTGATCACTAATTTCATTGTTAGAAAACAGCCATAGTTTTATGAAATCGATGCGCATACTATTTCTTCCGAAAAAGAGTGATTTAGAACCACATGCTTTAAAACACACATAGAATTTTCATACAGTGATTATTTTTTAATATTTTTACGCCGTGGTTTTCCCCTTATTTTCATATACTTTGCGATTTAGTGTATATTTTAACTCGCTGTTTCAAAGTTATGCGGATTTTACAATTTAAGTAACGCACCCCAATTTTTGTATGGAAGTCAAGTTTTTTTATGCGATTTTTTTTGTTGCGATATTTCGTGGAACGCATCTACCGCATAAAAACAGGATTGAATGTATAACTGTTGGTATGTGTGGAACATTAAACAAAAAAATAATATTTTTTTTTCTAATGAAAGATAATCTCATAAATATAATATTGAAGATTTAGAAAATGTTGCGTTCTTTGTTATAATGAGAATTTATATCATTTGGTAATATAAAAAATATGAAAATTTAGAATGAACTTTCGTAAAATTATAAAAAAGTATTATTTGAATAATTTTGAAAAGATCCCTGTCATTATGTTGGTGACATGCATAGAGAACAAATTTATCCTACCTAAATTTAATAGTCTTTGTTTGACAGTTACTGTCAAACAAAAGTAGTCGTTTGTCAACATTGTGAAGATGTAATTTTATTATTTAAAATACAGTGAAATAAAGAGGTATTAGCTATGCCAAGTATTTCTAAACCAATCAGTAAGAGTGCTCGGAATGGTTTTCTAAGAGTCTTTCAGTTCTGTGAACATGAAAAATCTGAAAAAAAAACAATAATTCCCTTCGGGTCGACATTTCGAATCATTTCGAACTGTCAATGGCGTCGTATTCCAAACATTTCGTGCCGCATGTCAATAGCTCAATTTGCTTGAAAACTAAACTCATTGGGACATGACAATCGCTGAAGCAATTGTTTCTGCGTCTCCAAGTCAGATACGCACATTATTTGCTATCATTTTTTTGACACGCTTCCCATCGAATCCACGTGAATTGTGGAAAAAGTACAAGGATGACATGTCCGAAGACACTTTACACCGAATTTGCGTCAGTTCAGGGAATCCCGATCTCGAGGTGAATGAGGAGATACATAACCAGGCGTTGCTTTTGATCGAAGATATGTGTTACCTCATGCGCTGCATGATGCGTCGCCAGATCGAGGAATGAACGACGCTTTCAATCGAGAATCGGAACGTAAACGTGAATATGATCGAGATGCATTGAACCAATCACTTCGAACGAATGTACCACTGTTGAACCCCCAACAGAAAGTGTACGATACTTTAATGAAGGCAATTGATGAGGGAAATGGTGGCTTATTTTTCCTCCGCATTGGAAGCACTCAACCGAACTATGAAAGATCAGCGCAATGACTCAAATGTTTTGGAGGCGCAATGATTCTACTATCTGGCGATTTTCGCCAAACACTACCAGTTATTCCAAGATCGACCGCTGCCGATGAAATAAACGCTTGACTTAAAACATCGACTCTGTGGCGCTATGTTAAGAAACTTCAGCTAACGACAAACATGCGAGTCGCATTTCTAAACGACCATCTGCCGCAGATTTCTCCAAGCATTTGCTGACTATCTGTAACGGCCGTGTTCCTGTCGACGAATCGAAAGGATTGATTTCGTTTTTGCCGAATTTTTGAAATTTCGTCTCATCATTGCTAATCACAAACATCATAATTGGTTGAGTGAACGAGCAATTCTTGCAGCAAATAACAAAGATGTGGATCATTTCAACTTCACAATTCAAAATCAAATCGTTGGTCCACTGCATTCCTTTAAATCTATCGACTGTGCCACGTGAATAACATCATTTCAATGTAATTAAAATACTTTTCATTTTTAATTTTGCACATTTATTGAACTTAATTCATTTTGAGTATTCATTCAAACTGAATTTAACTCATCCAATAAATTAACACATTATTTATTGATTCTGAGGCGGTACGAAGTTCGTCGGGCCAGCTAGTA
>CM062821.1:35968721-36150089 GCA_031772345.1 Himalopsyche anomala
AATACTTTTCATTTTTAATTTTGCACATTTATTGAACTTAATTCATTTTGAGTATTCATTCAAACTGAATTTAACTCATCCAATAAATTAACACATTATTTATTGATTCTGAGGCGGTACGAAGTTCGTCGGGCCAGCTAGTATAATAATAAATTAGTGTTACTCACTTCAAATTGAATTTCCTTGGTAGCTGCGTTTATATCTGCCGTTGAGTTGCTTCCTGGTTCATGGAAACCTGCACTAAAAGATATTGATACCCTGCCTAAAAAAACGAAAATCACATCTTAGTGAATATTCACATTACACGCACTATTTTAATATTTCTTTAATTAAAAAAAATATTTGACATTACAGCTTACGCCAATGCGTCAAATATTTTGAAGTTGAAAGATCATACGAGATACTAAATTTGAATCGTTCAAACTATGTACATTCACACAGATTTTGTCACTAACGACCCGGGTTTCGCCTTTCGGCATCTTCAGGCGTTCAAGTTCATCCGTGCACTTGAACGCCTGAAGATGCCGAAAGGCGAAACCCGGGTCGTTAGTGACAAAATCTGTGTGAATGTACATAATCTGAACGATTCAAATTTACATATTTTCAATTTAATATTCGTCTACTCTAGACTCTGAAATAACATTTTGTATGTAACCAGTTTTGAGACTGGCAAAAATATATTCTTATTTACTAAATCACATTGATGGTTAGTACTTTCGGTGGATTCGGCAGTAACTTTGTGGAAGTTCATTTTAATATAAAATAACTAAGATTATTTCACGTATTGTGCTACAAATTGTGACACGTGTTTTGCCTCTTTCAGAGGCATCCTCAGACAATCTTACTTTCACAAATGCTTGTTTAAGTAGGAATGATTTTAATTTTACTATTCTGAGTTATTATAAAAATAAAAATAATAACGGGAAGCAAGGAGGGGATGATAGAAAAACAAACAAAAAATAATGATACAACAAATTACATTTACGTTACTAAATGATTAACTAATAAGTTGCCTTAGTAAAAACACAATATTTCTTTGTACTTCATTCCACTTTATTTAATATGTCAGGACCGGTTTCGCTCATTACGAGCATCGTCAACTGATAAGAAATATAATTTAAAAATGCAATTTATACAAAAATGAATAGTTATAAACAACAATTGACATTGAAAAGAAATTACCAATTAAATGTTAAACATTTTAATTGTGTTATTTTAGAATCACTTTTTTTGTAATTGGTAATCTATTTTCAATGCCAACTGTTTTTTATAACTGTTCATTTTTGTATAAATAGCATTTTTAAATTATATTTCTTATCAGTTGACGTTGCTCGTAATGAGCGAAACCGGTCCTGACATTTTAAATAAAGTGGAATGAAGTACAAAGGAATATTGTGTTTTTACTAATATAATGCCTTTCCACCAAGTATTGACAGTGAACATCCTAAAAGTAATAAGTTGCATTACTATACTTACATTATATAAATAATTTGTGTTCAACTTACCTTTCTGTGTTGGTTTATAGTTATTATTATACAGATGATACGCCCTAGCATGAGATTTCAATAGATTATGTGCACAAAGGTATTCTCCGATACCGTTAAAGTTGAGAGCTGGGGCTTTTCCGTCTCTTCCATATCCTGATAAACACACTTCAACGGGTTCATTGAATGTAATCCAATCTTTGACGGTATCGCCGAAAGCTTCGAATGCCACCTTGGCAAAGTCTTCAAAATAATCAACCATCAGAGGATTAGACCAGCCTCCCAGCTCTTGAAGAGGCTGTGGAAGATCCCAGTGGTACAGCGTAATGACAGGTTCAATGTCATTGGCTCTTAAAGCTGTAATTAATTTTTTGTAATAGTCTATTCCAGCTTTGTTGATTTTGTCGCTGAAACCTGTTGGAAGGATACGAGACCAAGACAAGGAGAACCTGTAGAAGTCTACGCCCAACTCAGTGAGCATTTCTACGTCTCTTTTATAAAGGTTATAAGAGTTGCAAGCAACATCTCCGGTACTTCCATCTGCTATCAACTCTGGACGATTGTGGACGAGGTTATCCCAAATATTCTCGCCTTTTCCTGTAAAAATATATCGGTTTTCATGTTATACAAATTAAAATTTGGAAAAAGGTACACCTTAATTTCCACAAAGCTTTTCCACAAAGAATTCGACGGTGAAAACTTTTTTTATTTTTTATTAATGCATGCATGTTCGCTCCCAATATGTAGGATATGGTCTCCTAATGGAGGTATCTCAACATAAGTTTGTCTACGAGAACTATTTTTTACTCAGTCGCTTAACCTCGTTTTTTTCAAATAGAGTAGAAGGGATAGAATAATAACGCTAGGACAGGACTAGTGGTAAACTAATCGCTCTTGTTGCGCCCAGTTATTAAAAGATCGGTAAGTTGGGAGAGAATTTTTAGACAAAATAAACATGAAATTGATAGAAAAATTCTGTTCGAACTGGGACTTGAACCCGTGAATCTGGGACGGAAGCCCACAACGCTAACCGCTGCGCCATAGGACCCGCGATAACTACAATATAACTAACTGTCAGTGGACGATTTGAATTAGAAATTAGAAAAGACATTTGACGCGTTCAATTATATGTCTAAATAATTATTAAAATAATTAATTCGTTCGTAATTGCGACTTAGGAAAAAAAAAATATTTATTGGTGAAGTATGAGAACTTTGAAATAATACTTAGCGAAAGCATTCTTGTTTATTAAGTTCACACATATAATTG
This sequence comes from Himalopsyche anomala, assembly GCA_031772345.1. Classification (NCBI taxonomy): domain Eukaryota; kingdom Metazoa; phylum Arthropoda; class Insecta; order Trichoptera; family Rhyacophilidae; genus Himalopsyche; species Himalopsyche anomala. The sequence continues at coordinate 35,971,475 of CM062821.1, forward strand.
TTTCAGTAACTATAACCACCGTCATAATCCAATAATACTCAATACTAAATAATTAAAAATAATCATCTCAATCTAAATCCGATTAGTTTTTTTTAATAACATGGAATTAACGGAATCATTGCTTGATACAATTAATCATTTGACATTAGTTAAGTACTATTCATATTATTGATAATTGATTAGGTATCTACAATCGCAGCCGATTTATCAATCTACTTTTAACAAATTAAAAATAATATTCGTTTAGGTGAAATGTTCACAATTGAAATTAATACCATAAGTGGCGGATTACCCCATAAGCGCAAGAGGCGCCCGCTTGGGGCCTCCAAATTTTAGGGGCCTCAAAAATAGCATAAATTATATAAACCCCTAAATTTTAATTTCAGTTTTCAATATTTATTATTATTCTACGAAGAGTTTTGCAGCACTTTTATGTTATTTGAAAAACAGGCCTTCCAAAATTTATTGCGCCTGGGGCCTACGAAGTGCTTAATCCGCCACTGAATACCATGCAAATAAAATATGCGTAGTTAGAAACTTTTTCGTAATATTATCATTCCTTGAAAGCCTGATGAACTTAGTAATTTGTATACACAATTAAAAGTGTTTTTTTAAAATGCAAATTTAACACGAACCATCTGCATTCCAGCCTCCTTCTATTTGATACGAAGCAGTTGCTGCTCCGAATTTAAAGTTTGCCGGAAATTTTCGCACCCTGACATTTCTTCGAGCGGATACACTAGAAAAAATAACATCATTGTTTTATATTGTTGCTATACGAAATGGTACCACCATTTTGAATTAAATAAAACAGACTCAGGGACGACCCGTGGGCATAGGCGAGTAAGCAGTTGCCTAGGGGCGATAAGTCCTAGAGAACGGCAAAAGATCACAGATTATTTTAAATGACTAAATATTTTTGACACGAATTTGGCTTAGAATAAATATGACGCTTAAACAAACCATGGATCGATACTTTGAATGCAATAAATTATTTTTTATGATCTGTGGTGAAGGTAATAGTTATTTTTTTCATTATTATATTGAACAATAATATGGGCTTTTAGATCATATTTATTCGCGAATAAATTTATCAATAGGATAAACATATATCATGAGTCACCTGAAACGGAATAAGTGACAAAACATTTGGTTTAGTACGTAGGTGAGTAGAGGATTTGAACTTTTATATTTGTATATGTATTCCAAGAATAATGGGAAATAATGAAAAATAGAGGCACTATTTTAGGGCTCTGCCTAGGGGAGGGATATAGCCTAGGAACATCACTGAACAGACTTTCATAAAAGTCTTTTCAACCAACCACCATATGTCATAGGCAAAAGAGCTGATCGATCAAGCTATTGTTATTGGTCCAAATATAATATTAATAATAACTTATGGCCTGGCAAATAATAAGTTTTTTTTAAATTAATTTACTTTACTTACTCATAGTATTATGAATCAAAAGAATTATTAATGTGTTTCGATTAAGAATATCATTATTATTAAACAATTTGACATAAACATGGTATTACTTTACAATACACATAAAAATATCATTGTATTTAGTTACTAAAATTATTTGTATTTCTTATGATAACTTTATTTCAATGGATTTCAACCAATTAAATGCCAATTCAATCAACGATATGATATTTTAATTTGGACAATTTTAATAAATTATATAAATTTAAAAAAACTTGTCACATTATCATTACCAATGTAAATTTTACCGTTAGCAATATTTGTATGTTTGCTGGCAGTGTAATGTTCATATTTTAAAAGCAATTTAATTTAATTAAAATTACATCGATTTATAAATGAGTGAACAATCAAACTTAATTAAATAATATTACCTAGACATTGACGAGACCACTGAGTAGTGGTATAAAATATTTTATAATATATGTATACCTATTAAGTCAAAATTATTATTCTATTATCTACATATTTTATTGTTTAATATTTGTCTTGCATAATAACGATAAATTAATGAAAACTCTTATCATTTATTTCACTAAATAGATTAAACGAAATTCGACGTTTGATGGAATTAACATTTTTATCTAGGAAAAAATTATATCTTTTATATTTACTTATCATTTATTATTAAACAAAACCTTTTATCTATAAATAATATTCATTCTATAACAAGAAAATATTATCTTTTATTAAATTAATGTAATATTTGCGAAGTACAATATGTCTTTGATAACAGTCGAAATAAAAACACTAAAATTCTGTTGTCATTTCAATGTTGTATACGTTAATATTCCTTTGACAATTTTTTTCGCAATTTAATTTTCTATATTTATATGCGACATCGTATATTTGAATTTAAATGTGAAATTTCATTTTAAAATCATAAAAACAAATGTTTTTATTATAAAATAAATATGTACATTACAGGGTAGAATCAATGTTAGGCTAATGACTGATGTTTCTGTGACAGTGACTGAAATCGTTGCTTCTCCAATACACATTTGATCAACTGACGGAATCTATGTATTTTGTTAGAGTTTTAAGTCGTATTATTTGATAAACATAAACCATATTATAATATCTCCAGTACCTGTCTGATGTAAAAAGTTAAATAAAATTAAAAGGCATATTTATTAATCTGTTGCTATGCAAAAATTAATAAGTTAGCAAGTTCTAATATGGGATAAAGTGTGTACACTTATTTATTGAAGTAAATAAATACAATGAAAGACGACATTGACTCCCTAAACAATATAAATAATTAATAATAACAGTTATAAATAAATTTCACTAAACAATTTAATTGAAATAGTAATCATGTTATTTAATCTTTTGTAACGGGCGAATGCAAACAAGCATATATAGATACTACCGCAGTCACAGGCTTGAGAAACCCTGTTGAAAGCGTTTAGTGGAAAATAAATAAGACATATCTAATTCAATTCGCGTTTTAAATATTTTCCCTAGACTTTCAGGTAGAATTTATCAATGGCACGATCACAATCGAATAATTTGCCATTTTTTTTAATAACAAACTTCACAGAGGATCAAGTATTTTTAATACCCGTAAGTTCATGTCATATTGAGCTATTTTTACTGTTCAATTTACCTTCAATTTTAACTGTTTCTAAAATAAAACAACATATTACCTCTATCTCAGAATCAATATATGTATATAATTTAATTGAAATATTTATTCACCTCACAAAAACTGCCGCTAGCAGGATCCACAACGTTACAAAGAATTTCATTGTACGACACTTCTTAACTAAACTTAATCAATAAATCAACAGATATTCAGAACTATTTATGTAATTTTTTTATCAATTATTTTACATCGATAATCTAACCTATTGTGATAATTACAGATAAAAATTGAATTGCTGAAATAGATTTCAAATGACTGCTAAATTTTAAACGACGACCTCACGTTAATAAGGTAAAGGAGGATAAATGGTTTTAGAAACGTTTCTGTTTGTGTATTTTTTAAATTCGTTCTGTACTTACACCACAGAGACATTCATAGCAATGCCTTTTTATTGATTATTTGTTTTTGTTAATTCCGTTTAGCTTTTTTCAATGTAAACATAAAAAACTCGAGCAAGAATTTATATAAATTTTAGAAATCAATACATACATATATATTCTTGCACGATTCAGATCAATTAAATGAACAAATGAGGCTATTATTTGCAATCCCGGGTAATTCCAAAATTTTTGAAACATGAACCATGAATGTAATTTACTAAATAAATTAAAATTTTGAAAGTATTTTTAGAAATCGTTCTCAAACATGGCTTGATAAAATACAAAACATCATTCCAAAGTAATGTAAAATTAAAAATAATTTTCTAAGCCATTTTGAAATGAGCAGTGTTTCAAATAATTTCCTCAAATTATCTTTGCGAGTACCACTTTACTTTATCCGTTGCTTAACCGACGTTAACTATTCTTTATTTTTTTTACATTGGTAACTTAATTTTTGTTTATCTGTAAGAATTTATGTGGTTTTTTAAATTATTTTTCAGATTGAATCGTCATGGTTGTTGATTTTGTAAAAGTTTACACACTTAAATGAATTTCCTGGAAGCAGTAAAATTATCATTTAGTTATTAATTTTATTAATGTATCATTAAAGATTACTTGTTTTAAAAAAATCTGAAATTATAATTAAAGTTTAAATTTACCATCTTAGTCACCACTTTTTTAAATTACATTTTAAAGGTATGAAACATTTTAATTTTAGCCATTTTAGTGTCACTTATTCATATTTTGTACATTTGTAAATTATTATTCAATATCAATTGTTCGTTTCATTTTGATTTGTATCAATAACACAATCAGTTGATGATACTCGCCATGAACAAAATTGATTCTGATCTTTTTAAATAAAAGTTGAATTAGTACAAATGTATATTTTATGTTTTGAATATAATGCCGTTCCACCAAGTATTGACAGTGAACAACCTGAAGGTGAACTAAGACTATTGTTTTATACTTACATGTTAGTGTATAATGAATATTAAAAATAAGTTTTTCCCTCCTCTCAAGTCTGCCCTCGCTCCCCTTATTATATAATCATTCTAATGAATATCAATTTTTCATTTTAACAAATCATATTTCAGTATAAAAAAGGATCTTTTGTTTATTAATAAGATTGGCATGAGTATCAATCAGACACCTGTCAATGTTTATCTATTTGCTACGTCATCTTAATATGACTACTAATATAATATGAACTTCCGTTAGAGTGTGGGCTCTAGAGACTTCAATTCGAGCATCGAATACTCGATACTCGAGAATAACTCAATGCATAAAATCATAAAACCTTGTTTTGAGATAATCGTTATTTTCGACAATCATGAAATTTTAACTAGTCTTTTTATGCACTATAAATATATATATCGTTCCAAACACTCCACGAAACTCGATAAGAATTAAGAAACGCAATCTAAATATTCAAAAGCGTTAAGTTATTTACAGTTTTTGTCAAAAATAATTTTGGACGGAATTGACTTATTAATATTTTTTCAGAAGATACAGCGTGTTAAAATTAATCTATCTGCATTCACAACTCAAAAAAGTCGGTTTTTGACAAATCGCTCTTTTTCAGTATAACGACGATTCATTCTTCATTCAAAATATTTCATTTGAAACAAATTACCCAAATGCATTCAATTGTTTTACTATTGTATACCATGTTTTCAGCACATGAAAAAGATTGTTTTATTTCACGAGAGCATCTTAATTAAGCATTAAGCAAGCTTAAGGGCATCTTAAACTAAGAGGCCACGCGGAATTTTTCGAACAGAGTTGAGAAACTTTGTGTAAGATTGCAGTTTTTTTTTATTATTATCGTTTTTTTTTCATGCTAACATGAGTATTTTTATAAAATTTTGGTGGGGTCAAAATTACTCAGTAAGTCGTGAGTTAAAAAAATAAGCTCACACAATAGCGTTATATGAAAACTGATGATGAGCTAATGATCCATCCTTCTTTCAAATGAGAGTATGTTATATATATAAGTTGTGAACTATTTCGAAATTAGAGTAGAACTACGCTGTAAAACATTTAAAAGACAAAAAAACACCCATGCATTTTGATCAAAGTTCATAACCGTATATCGTTTGGATCTATGTAAAAAATGATTAAAATATGTTTTATCACTTTCGATGGTTTCGGCGGTAACTTAAATAAAATATGTTTTATCAATTGGTGTCACAAACCATCATTTTACAATGTTTCTTATGCTCAAACTCGAGATGTAAGTTTTATCAAAAAACTGTTATTACTTCAAGTACTATAAGTCGAGTAGTATGCAAAATATGTTGAGAATGTATTTAAATTTGGTTTTTGGATAGAGGAGGGTCATAAATCGAAATCAATATATAATTATAATTAATATAATTGCATTTTTTTTATTTTCGTATCATAGTTTCAAATATTATGATAAATCAATATTATCTATATATATAAAACAAAGTGGGGTTAGTTACACCACGTATATCTCGAGAATTACTGCAAGGATTTCAATGATATTTGATTTATAAAATTCTTATTTACCTAGAATAGCAGAATAAGCATTAAAACATCGGAAAAATATCACGGAAAATAAATTATGAAGAAAATTAATATCTTCATACAGAACAAAATTTTCAAATGAGGAATAGGTCAAATAATGACATGTTTTTTTATGCTAGGTTCAGGTAGATGACACTAGATGGCACTGTATTTATACGATAGACTTTTAAATAATTTTAAATTTAGAGTATAATCGATGATATGAAATGAAAACGAAAGAAAATCGAATAATATTGAAATGAGGTTATGTTTATAATTAGGTATGATACATTTTTTGACAACAATATTACGATGTTTGCACGAACGTTTGTATCGAATTGACAATTCAAATTTGATGTTCGATTGTGTTCGATTGTTTCGATTTCATATCTGTCAAATCTATGGTCTAAATATTGACATTACATTTAAATGTGTTTCGTGCATTAGGTGTGATTGTTTGTTTGTTATTTATTCAATGTTCTTAGATTAGTTTTATTTGGAATTAGAAACTGTACTCTTTTCACTTCAATTAATACTATACTATTTATATATAGAACGTCAAAAAAATATTTCGTGATATTTGACAGCAAAAGTACATTGTGAATTGTATTACATAGCGTTAGTAAGCCATTACTTTATGGTTATTTTTAAATGTATACTGCTACGTACGTAATTCCTGTGTCCACTGTCAATACTTGATGGAAAAGCATTCTATATTTAATTAAACGGTTTTTCTCTTATATAATGTCGAATGCGAAATTATTAACAAAGAAAGTTTCAATTGACTATTTTTATGAAGTTCAACGAAAATTGTACAATTTCTTTTTTATGTTTTGTCAACAATTATATCGACTTTGGAAAGCAAGAAGGGCGTAACCCACACATGCGCAAAAAAGTGTTTTGATGATTTTGGGCCATATGCAAATTATGAATTATACAAAAACTTGAAATGCACGGACACGTCTAAACTGGTGTTTAATTGACAAAATAATCTATATACATAAAACAAAGCGGGGTTATTTACACCACGTATATCTCGAGAATTGCTGCACGGATTTCAATGATCTTTGATTTATTAAATTCCTCTCCGGCTAGAATAGCAGAATAAGCATTAAAACATCGGAAAAATATCACGGAAAAGAAATTATAAAGAAAATTAATATTCTCATAGAGTTTTCAAATAATGAACATTTTGTTTTATGCTGGGTTCAGATAGATGACACTAGATGGCACTGACACGATCGACTTTTAAATAATTTTAAATTTAGAGTATGGATTAGAATAAAAAAATCGATGATATGAAATGAAAACGAAAGAAAATCGGATAATATTGAAATGAGGTTATGTTTTCTGACTTGGAAATTCTTTCTGAATCTCCAAATCAGATACGCACATAATTTTCTATCATTATTTTGACATGCTTTCCATCGAATCCATGTGAACTTTGGAACAAGGTACAAGGATGACATGTCAGAAGACATTTTACATCAAATTCGTGTCAGTTCAGGGAATCCCGATCTCGAGATGAATGAAGAGATACATAACCAGGCTTTGCTTTAGATCGAAGACATGTGTTACCTCATGTGCGGCAGTTTGTTAGTCAAGTTAGGAATGCCAACGCCAGATCGTGGAATGAACGACGCTTTCAATCGAAAATTGGAACGTGAACGTGAATATTTTCGAGATGCATTGAACCAATCAGTTCAAACGAATTTACCACTGTTGAACCCACAATAGAGGGAAGTGTACGATACGTTAATGAATGCAATTTATGATGGAAATGGTGGCTTATTTTGCCTTGACGCGCCCGGTGGAACTGGGGAGATATTCCTCATGTCATTGATTATGGCTACTGTTCGTGCGAGATCCGAAATTGTTGTAGCAGCTTCTTCTTCTGGAATAGCGGCTACGTTGATAGAAGCATGCTGAACGGCTCATTCAGCGTTGAAATTTCCGTTAAACCTCCAAACGACTGAAAAACCGACATGCAATATTGCGAAACACTCAGCAATGGCCGAAGTTTTGGAAGCGAGTAAAATCATCAACTGGGATGAATGCACAATGGCACACAAACGCGCATTGGAAGCACTCAACCGAACTATGAAAGATCTGCGCAGTGACTCAAGATGTTTTGCAGGCGCAATGATTCTACTATCTGGCGATTTCTGCCAAACACTACCAGTCATTCCAAGATTGACCGTTGCCGATGAAATAAACGCTTGCCTCTGCTGACGACAAACATGCGAGTTACATTTCTAAACGATCCATCTGCCGAAGATTTCTCCAAGCAATTGCTGACTATCGTCGGTAACGGCCGTGTTCCTGTTGACGAATCGAACGGATTGATTTCGATTCCGCCGAATTTTCGCAATTTCGTCTCAACGAAGGACGGCTTCATCAACAAAATGTTCCCAAACATCTAATCACAAAAATCACAATTGGTTGATTGAACGAGCAATTCTTGCGGCTAAAAAAAAAGATGTGGATCATTTAAACTTCACAATTCAAAATCAAATCGTTGATCTACTGCATTCCTTTAAATCTATCGACTGTGCCACGTGAATTACATCATTTCAATGTAATTTAAATACTTTTCATTTTGAATTTTGCCCATTTATTGAACTTAATTCATTTTGAGTATTCATTCAAACTGAATTTAATTCATGCAATAAATTAACACAACATTTATTGATCCTGAGGCGGTACAAAGTTCGTCGGACCAGCTAGTTATAAAATAAAATAATGTCGTAGGTATAAAAAACTACAATAGATGACCAACTATCTTTTAAAATACTTTTCTAGATGTCAGTATAAATATATAGTGACATCTAGTTGATCAACATATAAGCTTTTATTGAAATGCATAGATGTATATAATTTTAGGAAATATTTATCAAAGAAAAGTACTGAAAAAATTTACAAATTATAAGTAGGTAGCTGAAAGTCTGAGATAATTAAAAAATGTAGTAATCAATAAAAAATATTTTTGATTAATTAATAATATAATTAATGGAAGCTTTAGTAACATATTTCAACATGGAAATACTGTAGTATTTTTGTTGCGATGTCATGGTTTTATGATTATTATAATCAGGGCTGTGGAGTTGGAGTGGGAGTCGCGAAAAATGAGAGGCTTGATTTTTTTTGAAAAATATATTTAATGATGTGTATTCAAGCCAAATAGTCAAAAGTGTTGACATTTCATGCTTGGCTAACTAAAGATGATCTGATGGTATACATATATAAAAGTTAAAATAAAATTATTGAAAAGTTTCCTCGGAGTCGGAGTCGTTAATTTTTGTTAATCTGGAGTCGGAGTTGAAGTCGTCTTTTTTTACACGACTTTGCAGCCCTGATTATAATTAAACTTATTTTCATCAATTATGTATATTAATTATTATTTATATAAAATATAAAACAGTACGAACATCACAAACAAACCTTGTGACATAAGGGTAAATTGTATTAGTCTGGAGCCCAAGCTTTGGACAAATGTTGACAAGTGTTATTTGAACACATTATGAAAAGGAATCTTTCGATGAAAAAAAATCACAATGATTCGTCTGAAAGATGACTACATTTTTTTTTCCGGAGTTGATACCAGATATTTTAATTGATATGTAGTTGTTTTAATACGTTTAAAATTTGTTAATAAATTTTTCGATCTTTGATAACATCTCTGTAAAACATGGCGGAAGCTTTGGGCGTTCTTGTTCTGTCTGGAGAATTAAAATCAACATGGTAGAGTCCGAATCGTTCCCTAAAAAAACAGAATTAATATATAGAATATTTTCTGATACATACTAAAATAAGGAAGAATTAAATGCAAAGGGAGTATAATGCTAAAAGTAATAAAAGTAATCTTCTTCTTCCTAGCACAAAAACACTCTGCGGTTCTTGGCCAAAATAATAATATCGATTTTTTTTGTCCTGATGAAATTGTGTTTTGAAAATATTTTACCAACAATCTGATTTATTTAAAAATCTGTTTTAAACTATTTCTTTGAAGTAACAGAATGTAACAGTGATGCTATTTATTAAGTTAATAAATATCTTTACGTAAATCCTTCTCTCCATTCGAAATTGTCCATTAAAGTCCACACAGTATACCCAGTGACTGAACATCCATCGTCAATGGCGTCGAGTAATGCATTCAGATATTCTCTGTGATATTTGATTCTCTTGAAATCATTAATTTCTCCTTTATCAGAAAAACCATTTTCAAATACTATGATTTCGGGATTGTTATAGCTGTCTTTGATCCAGTTCAACAGCTTCCTAAAGCCCCAAGGCACCACCTAAAAGACAAGTAAGTATACGAAGAGCTATAAGTATATTATATTTAAAAAAAATGCCTAAGCAAGATTTGCGTGTTTGATTATAATTGAACCATTAGGTGAAAATAATTACGTTGAAAATGTTACGTTACAATAACATGTTTGTTTGAGTTTTTGATAAAAGTTATCTTGCGAATTAGTTATCAAATTAATGAAAAAATCTTTCAATCATAATAATATTTATTGATTGATTGCACGTTAGTGTTATTAAGAATTCATTTTATTGAATTGGTAAATATCATAAACACAAGTTTATAATATTTGTTATTGATTTAACTGAATTCTAATTAGTAAAATATACTTATAAGAATGTAAATAAATATAATACAGTTCTACAAAAATTCACGTAGAAATAAATACCGAACCATTTTCTCTGTATTATTCTTTTTAGATAAAATACAATATCTATTGATTTTACATTTTTTAATAAATTACTTGAATTGAGTGTTGAATTTTAATCGAAAAAAAATAATTACATGTAGTTTATTTCCTTCTAATCCAAGTAGTTTAGTAGTTACATGTAATTTAAGTTCCAAATCCATAGAAAATAGAAATAAACAACTAATTACTAGGGCGTGTTTTTGCCACATATATTTAATTATTTTTCGAAGAATTTCTACAATAATATGAAACCTCTACTAATATGAAGAAATACCTACATAAATGATTTGTTTTGGTATCAAGTAATACGGTATTGTATTTTTTAACCATTTAAATAAGGTCGTATTCACAAGTAAAAATAAAAGTTTAAAAAACATACCTTCAACCAATCGCTTTCAGCAGTTTCCCACGAGTCATCAGCATACGCATCCACTCTGAGATCATCAGCAAGTGATGGGTTCGGATTTCCTGGATCGGTAGTCAATGTTTTAACCAGCCTCGTGGTATAATGGTTTATACCGAAGAAGTCATAAGTTCCTTTGATGTACTTGATTTCCTCTGGAGTGAACACCGGCAGCCGCGATCGGCTATATCCTTGCTCTTGACTGCGTTTCCCGATGGCCTCCTTCATCACACGTGGATAGTCTCCTTCTTCAGAAAATATGGGATGAGCATACCAACCGATCTGAAAAATGGCGAATGGCTCATGTTATGTTCCTTACCTTTAAATTCACTCATTACCATATAAGTTGATTGAGTATAATACTTGTAAATTCGTCTTTGAATGGTCTGATTAATTAATGTTTGTATCAGTGTTCAGTGCCGGCGCGAGGTTATTTGGCGCCCTAGGCAACGATTATTGGCGCGCCCCCTTAAGCAAATAGTCTTTTTTTCTAAATAATGAAACAAAACAATTCGAGATCTTTAGAATTTTTTATTTTTATTTACCCATGTCCGCTCACAATGTGGAGCATATGACCTCCTAATGGAGGTGCCTCAACAGAAGTGTTTCTACGTGAACTGTTACTCAGTCGCTCAACATCTCACTTTTGAATCACATAGAATACGATACATACATTATCGTAACGAAAAAAAATAAATAAAACGTACCATTATTTATCATTATTAGAGTATATAAAAATAGTTTGAATACTACATTTATGCGCCCCTTAATGGTTTGCGCCCTAGGCGGTTGCCTATTTCGCCTGTATGGTGGCGCCGGCCCTGTCAGTGTTGTATTGTCTAATTAATGTGACACGTTTTGGTCAAATGAAATATAATAACTTACTTCGAATTGATTTGCTTTATCTGCTGCAGTAATATCTGCTGAAGAATTACTTCCCGCTTGGTGAAAACGTCCATTGAATGTCATCGATACCCTTCCTAAAATAAAAAAAATAAAATTATAACATTTTATATAAAATTAAAAAATGATAAATGACACTTTGAGAAGCATCTTCAGACTGACTTTTTTTAAATATTTAAAACCAAATTTAGATTAAGTTACGAGATTTGCAACGTACATCCTTTAGACCAGGGTTTCACAATTTTTTTTATCAAAGGGACAACTTAGGAATCAAAAATATTTAATGTTTAGAAAACACAATGCAAAAAATATTTTATTGTGTATTTATATTTTTAAATAAATAAACATTATTATTATTATTTTTAATATACTGATTTTTTTTCAACATGTGACTGTTTGTAACCTAACCCTGGAATCTGGATTGAAGATTTATGGTGGCAAAATAGATGCGATATGATTTTTGATCTGTTATGCATGATTTGTATCACCAAGTTCCAAAACCCGCTCTGGCCGATTTTTGACGAAAATTAGTTATGAATGTAGTTCAGCGGTTTATCAAAAGAGCTACTATTTTTCCGATTCAGAATTCAAAATTCTGTTTCGTCAAAAAATCAAGTACTTGTATACATTGCGATTATTATAAAATAGCCAAATTGAAAAAAAGTGGTGGCTATGCTCTTTACACTCTTAATGGGATCCTAAATCTCGTTACCTTTTTGTTTCGGCTTAAACTGGGAATCATAGAGGTGATAAACTCTAGCGTGGGCTTTTAATAAAGTATGAGCACACATATATTCCCCGATTCCCTTAAAATTTATGGCGGGTGCGTTTACGTTGTCTCCATATCCTGATAAACATACTTCCCCTGGTTCGTTGAAGGTAAGCCAGTTGTCTACACTATCGCCAAATGCTTCGAAAACTACTTTGGCATAATCTTCGAAGTATTTTGCCATCAACGGATTCGTCCAACCTCCTAATTCTTGAAACGGCTGTGGAAGATCCCAGTGATAAAGAGTTATGACTGGTTCTATACCGTTTTCTTTTAATTCTCTTATTAGTTTTTTGTAGTAGTCTATGCCAGCCTTGTTTATATTGTTGCTGAAGCCTGTTGGAAGAATACGTGTCCACGACAAAGAGAACCTGTAAAAGTCAACACCCAGTTCTGTTAGCATCTCCACATCTCTTTTGTGTAAGTTGTAAGAATTGCAAGTAACGTCTCCAGTGTTTCCATCTTTTATCAGCTCTGGTCTGAAGTGGACCAGGTGATCCCAAATACTTTCAGATTTCCCTGTAAATAAAAAATGTATAAATTAACAAAAATAGTCTTTTGGAGTGCAAAAATCTTCCCACTTATCATGAAATACAATATGAAGTTAGCTTCTAAAAAACTCGCACAAGACCAGAACTGGCGTATCGGTTAGAAACCTGAACGGTTAGCTCTAAAAACTCTTTTAGTCGGCTAAAGAAGAAGTGTTTAAGATTTTCGGTGTTGTCTTCAAGGGTGGCATCTGGCGACATCGGCACAGTCACAAGCTTGATAATATTGACGGTGAGCCAGACATTCTTAGATTTTTTAAAACTTAACAACTAGATCGATAGGGTGTCATGACCTGCAAATCCTGAAAGTCAGAGAATGTCGTAGGAAAGCGGAGGGCTGAGTGGAGTTGAGGAGATTGATTGCGGCAGCCAAGGTTCACCCAGGATTCATGTATCAAAAAGTAGGAGAAGAAGTTTTCAATACAATCAAAATAGTGAAAATAAAATTGTGGGACTTACCATCAACGTTCCAACTTCCTTCAATTTGATAGGCAGCAGTGGCCGCGCCAAACTTAAAATGAATTGGAAACTTTCTCCCGGTTGCATGATTGTGTCCAAGAATACTAAGTAAATAAAAAAAGCATTATTTTATTACAACATCAAATTTCTTAGACACATTTTATCGATCATCGATCTCGTTATTAGAATTATACATGGTACTTAATCGAAAACTAATAATAAGGTTTAGATATACAATTATTGCGACCTACGGACCAAATCAATTCCAGTTAATATTTTCTAGAGCGAAAAATATATGTCACACTGTAGTGCAAGTACATACAATTTTTATAACATCTAATTTAATGTGAGTTCTTTATATTTTTTTGTTAACAGACTGCACTTTGTGCAAGTCATGTCGGAAGAAATAATGAATTTCATTTCCTAATCTATTTATACACACGTAATGCAAAGTAGATAAGTTTTAGAATATTTGGTATGCAATTAATATTCAAGTGTAATTTTTTTTTAGCATTCGTGTCTAGACTTGGGAGAAGGAATTTCAATACCGGACGAATATATCAATACAGATATGTCGTCAAAAAAAAAAAATGGCTAAATATAATTTATTGGCCGAATCAGTATTTCGCCTATTTTAAATCATTCATACTGGAAGATTTCACCCGTGAAATTCCAATACGACATATAAAAAATAAATAAATATTATATTGGATTGTTAAATAACATACGGGCGTATCTGAATATTCGGAGTTATTGGATATTGCAGTTTTACTAAAACGTACGTCTTTAGGGACAAGTATTGTTAAAAATAAACTGAAACTATGGATTTTTAAAACTTTATATTTAATAATCCTTGTCCCAAAGATCTTCATTTCAGTAACACTGTGATATTTCATTATTTCGAAAATCTAGATACGCCCGTATGTTATTATGCATGCAAATGTATGGGAAAGTATTTTGTGATAAAAAAAAACAATGAAGGGAAACAAATAGATGTAATCAAAAGGCAAACCTAGACAGTAGCAAAATCTTTCACTTTATATACATATGTTTATTTATCAAAATATATGTAAGTCTCGTAGATTGTTTTATCTCGTAGTACCTATCAAACTAGAATAAATAAATACCTAAAATGGGCGGGTCGGGCCGGGCCCTCTAGTAAGTAAGCGGTGCCACTAATTTCTTACAAAATCACTGTGTCCAGAAAACAGTTAATTTATTGCAGCAAAACGTGACACCCAAAAAGGACATGCACGTATTTACAGTAAAAAATATATTCACCTCATAACAAGTACATTAGCCAAGACCCCCAAAATTGCAAATGTCCGCATGGTAACAGATTGTTAAAACCGACTGTGCTGATAATTTAATATTTCTTCCTATTTGAGCAATTATTTTATTGATTATCTTATTGTTTGTGAAACACATATATACACTTCGGCATAGAAACGCCAGATAAAAAACAAATAACACAACACAGATCAACAAATCGTTTTCACTGACTTATTTCACATATCAAAGCGACATATCAGTAATCTGTTGCTAACTAGTCGTGGGTGGACGGCTATAAGATAAATTTATTGCAAAGTATTATGTATATGATCTCATATTAAATAATAAAAGTGCAAATGAAATGAAATTATAAAAAAACTTGATCTACTTACCTAGATATATTTGTGATTAAAATGTGTATGCTCTACTATTATTATTGTTATTAAATGTTAGAGATATCTATTCAAATAATATAAAAGCTATTTTAAATATTGTTTGAAAAAGCTTTATGTATTTGAACATAGGTGGCAGTACACATCATATAACCAATTGCTGTAATAAAAAACGGTTTTATATCTACATTCTACATAACCTACTATTTTGTACTTTATTTCGCTACAGCCAGGTATCAATGTTAAAGACAAAAAAGCTTTGCTTTACACATTGATTTGATGAGTGCAGGAAATAGAATTTGATTGTTGAAAGTATCATAAGTTTAAGGGTAAGTGTCACGGTCTACAGAGACACCCATAATTAAGAGAAAATATTAAATTGCTTATTTACAAAAAAAAAAAACACTTAATTGATAGAATCTAGCTTTATAGGATTTTCAAAATTATCCCAGTTGGGATAAACATTCCTTATTATCATATTGTGATAAAATTTGTTAGTAAAAAACGAACAGAGAGCCAGTGGCGTGCAGGGACCTCCTATGTTCTTTGAAAACAAAAATACACTATTTATTTTAGAAAAAAAAAATTAAACATTAGCAAAATTAAGTATTAGTTTTTATTTTTTTCAGCTTTTATTAAACATTCATACTTTATTAAATTTTCAAATAATATCTGTCAAATAGGGAATAATAAAAAAAAAACTTAAAATCCATTATGAAAAATGCATTGAGTTGTAACTAGGTATATGTATACCGAATTATATTTGGATTTTACCAATGAACTTCCACCACTTTCAATTGCATATAAAAGGCATTTAATATTAATATAAAGAAAACGTAATAACTTAAATAACTAGATACTCTTTTGACAAACAGAAAATAAATGTTTCTTTTGCCCGTTTTAACAGAATGTTTGTTTTCATATTTCTTCCTAAATCTTCAATAATTTCAATAATGTTTTCATTCATATATTATATACTCATTAAGGTGATCAATTTAAATAATACACATTACTAATTCACGAGAATAACCCGGCCGTATATTATTATCATTTTTATAAAAACCGTATCGTACTTAATATCTTCATGGGCGTTATTGCTTTTTTTTTACCTCAGTCATAAATAGCAATGGATATTTGTATTAGTCATGGTAAATTATTTTTCATTTTAAATCTCTTATACCTACATAGTAATGCAAAATAATCGATTTAAAACTTTACTTTTAGCACAATAGCTGATATTACTGGCACGTGATATCACTTGCGTTTGAGTAATATGTATGTTTTAAAACGAGGAAAAAATTGTGTAAATAAAGCAAGTTTCATCCTTTCTCTCTTTACACCAAATTGGATAGTATTTGTTCTGTAGAACTAGAAATAGGGCTGTGGAGTCGGATAAAAACAACGAGTCCGATTTTGACTTCGGCTCCAAATTGATACTCAACCTAACTTAACTTTTTCAGATGGAGTAGTACATATAAAACGATAGGGTTGGGGAGGACCAGAGGTTAACAAATCGCTCTCGCTACACCCCATTATTTAAGGAATGAAAGGGTGGGAGGGAACTTCGGACACCCCAAACAACCATACTTTCAAACAGAAATCGATAGATTGACTGAAAAAATACTGTTCGTACTGGGACTCGAGCCCGTAAGATCCGTCACCGAAGCCAACAACGTGGACCGCTACCCCTTGGACGCTGATTTTTTCATTTGAGATTTGTATTTATTATAAAAATAAACACGTACCAAAAAATATGAATCCTGAGTATGTAACTTTTGAAACGTGACATAGATATCACGGCTAGATAAAAAAACATATGTATGAAAGGAGAAAGTTGTACAAACAAAAAAAAAATATAGTAAAAATTATTTACGAGCAAGGAACTCAAGTCTAAATCTAATCTTTGAAATATACATATGTATGTATATAAAAAATAAATAAGTGTTTTCTGGCACGCTTAAAATTTTTTCGAAATATAATATACATATAAAGATTATCCGTCGATACATCACCATTGCTTAATTCTAAATGATTCTTAATAATATTATCTACAACTCGTCAAATTATTTCTTTTAAACATAAGGATGAATATTTTTCAAAATGGCTTAATTGACTCGATATTTTGGCCTCGTGCTTAACCGGAAGAAATGTGAATCTCAACATATTTATATTTTGATGTCTTGTTTTTCATATATTTATCAGATTTCATTTACGCGATTCTTTAATCTCGCTGTTTATGTGGAACTTTTACTAAAATCAAATAGCAAATTAATGATTTTTGTCAAGTACTTATTCAAACTTAATTGCGATAAACCTTGTGACGACAAAATGAAATTATAACTCATTTTATTTCAAATATCATTCATAAAACTATTATACAACCCACTTAAAAGCCTCGCTTAGACCAACCGGCCGAATACGCGGCCGAAGGTCCTCGTCCAATTATTCAGCCGAGCAACTTAATGTCTCATAGTATGCGGCTGAGAGAGTGAACTCGGCCGAATACTAAATACGGCAATAAAAAGCTCTTTAGGCAAATTATTAGTTAACAATAAAGATAAAATACATTACCTAAATAAATCTGGAATTTATAGATTACAATGCTCTTGTTGTAATAAATTTTATATCGGCAAAACAGAGAGGACTTTAAACATCAGGGTATTAGAACATATGGCAGCCTTTAGACTGAAAAAGGACACGTCTACTTTTGCTAATCACTTAATTTCGGAAGGACATGTGTTCAATCAGGAACAGGGGATAAAAATGTTACACCCAAATACGGACAGTCATAAGCTCTTTTTCCAGGAAATTTTAGAAATTAATAGGGCACAGTTACATAGTCTTCCGATTTTGAACGAGATATTAAACCTTCCTGGCTCTCCACTTCTATACCCTATATAAATAATATCATAAAACCTTTGCCGACAAACAAATAAATATAATTCTAAAAACCACTCACTACTCAAATCTTTGGGAATTCCCATGAGCTTACCCTTTTCGCCAGCGATGGCTTTAGACTCAGTGATACATTTATTTAATATATAAACACGAAACATCCATTTACTAAGCGTCAGTTCAAGTTCATCCGTGCGCTTGAACGCCTGAAGATGCCGAAAGGCGAAACCCGGGTCGTTAGTGACAAAATCTGTGGGAGTGTACATAATTTGAATGATTCAAATTTAAATACAATACAGTTACAGAGTTTTGCCGATTGATCCGCCGAGTGATTCGAGTGAGCGAGTGAATAAAAACCGTTTTTAATATAAGAGAATAGATACCCTACCACTTGTAGTACGCCTTCGTTCATGTTTTCGGTATGTCTAAACAGGCGTTTGACGACTATTGTTGAATCAAACGAAACGCACGTAAAATTTACTGAATAGCTAAAAAACTTATTCACATGCAGACGTTTACTCAATATTGTTACTCGGCCGAAAAAAAAATCTGATAAATTCTGAAAAAAGATTTTAATATTAGATCAATTTTAAAAAAGGACGAAAGTTGGACGTGTTGCTTAAAACACTTCTACAATAAAACCAACATCAACTGCAACGGAACAAGTATTTTCAACAGCAGGACAAGTTAAAACTAATTTAAGATCAAATTTAAAATATGATACAGTTAATGCTCTCTTATTTTTAAAATATGAATTGTTAAAATCTGAATAAATGACTTATATTACAAATGAACTCGTTTTTAATGTATTATTTTAGTACATAATGTAGTAATGTTTTGTTATTTTCATACTTACTGAAACTATCCGGATATCCGGATATATCCGGATAGTTTCAGTTTTACTATTCGATATCCGGATAGTTGAAAATGACGAATAGTTGGAATCCTATCGGGATATGTTATAAATACTGTGTTTGTTAACTTTTCCGGTTCTAAGGTCAAGAAATGGGACCCTAATACCCACATTTTCTTAAATATCTATTTTAATATGGATGATTCAATGTTTATAATTAAGGTATTCTTATATCATAGTTTTTTGAACCTTTTTTAGTTTATATAAATATGCGATAACGCGATAATGCGATAACGAGATAAGCGCCCGCTTATCAGCGATCGTTCGTAAGATAACTCAGCTGAACGCGTCAGTTGCAAATTCATATTTGTGCTGGGATGACGTCTTTTTTACGCGCAACTTAAAATATGATTATTTATTAAAAAAAACACGGATGAGGAATGATGCAGAGAGATATTTTAAAGCCCTTAGACTATTTTTTTTTTTTGAAATTCATAAGAATAAGGCCAATAATGAGGAAACCACTGGGGTCCTTAAACGACCCCCGTCAGCAGAGAAGAATTTTTCTAGTCTCCGAGCCGCGAGAGTTAAACGCCTTTTCTTTGTGTGTGTGTTTTTTTTAAATTTTTCAATGTCGATTATATTCAAAACAGATTACGTGCTATTATTTGAATGTTAAGGTCTCCTCTCACCTCGCAAAATATGTGTAATTGTCCGTTGACCCGTCTTTACAATGGCGGACTTCCCTTTTTTCAATCAATCAATGGCCTCCATTAGAACACGCAAATTTATACCATGTTACGTCTTGATGCTTGCAGCGCACAAATTGTGCGGAGAAGTGGCCATGGCAATGATATGTTTATTATTCAACTTAGTTGTAATATCAATCACCTTAAAACGTTACCTAAAATTTAATAAACGATTATTTTTAATTGAATCTATTAGAAATACATGTAGTTATAGCATATTACTTAGTAGTTGCCTTTCGCTGTCATTGATCTGCGAGGTGAAAAACCAATTCCATCAGCTTCATTGGCAGATTACTGTTGCACTTTATTGAAGGTATTTGCTGTCACAAAATGATAAGGAAACAAATTCAATCATGTTTATTATATCGTTTATAATATGAAACCCACATACTGTATTAATAGATTGTCCTTAGCCGGCTAGTGCGTTTATTTTTTACGAGGTATAACTAGAAGAAAGAAATACAATGTGTATATGCAGTGCTTTTTTTTTAAAAACAAAAGTTGCCGGAACTCGATTCATATCAAGCTTGTCTCCTAATTCATGTCCGTTCTCAATGTGGAAGATATGGCTTCCTAATTGAAGTATCTTTACGAGAACTGCTTGTTAGTCAATTGTTCAACATCCCTTTTTTAATGAGTAATGATAGAAAGTGCTGGTACAGAACAAGTGGTTAACTAATCGCTGTCGCTTTGCACTGGTATTTTTAGGATTAGATGAGTGGGAGGGATAGATTTAACGAATAATAACGCCTTCGAATATAAATCGATCTTGTAGATCTAATCTTAGTTGTGATAATTCTTTTTTTACCTTTTTTTTTAGTTATAATTAATATTGAATTGTAATACCAGGCAAACATATCAATACAGTAATATAAATTTTAATATCGGCTGAACAAAAAAAAAATACATGTTAGCAAAAAAGTTTAATATTAATTACGCTATTTGGGATTGCAGCACTTGTCAATTAAATACACAATAAATTAAATTGACAATGAAGGACGAGTGTCAAAAAACAAAATACTTAAGCAGTGAAATTACTATTCGATTGCTTAGTCCAGTGGTTCTTAACCTTTTCGAAGTCACGGTGCACTTTTGATCATGGAAAAAAGTGGCGGTGCACCAGAATTAAGAAGTCGATAAAAATATGTGGACATAATTTTTTTTTGACTTTTTCGCTTTTTACTATTTTGCGGATTTTTTCGTGGTGCACCGGTTAAGAACCACTGGCTTAGTATTATGGTGACAAGAACGAAACTACAAAAAAACAAAAAATGTCTTTTTCATCATCTACTATTTATTTATTTAGTATTATATATTGGTACTGTATTTTAAAAAATAAAAAAATATAAAGGCATACCTTTGATCTCTATGATTTTTTCTTTTAAATATATGTCTGAACCAGACAGGGTCTCTTTTTACCAACCAGATGGATCCTGACGTGGAAGACTACTGATGATTATCCACAGGATGTACTCAGCGGAGCTAACGGACGCTGGGAGTGACCTGGGAGGAAGCAAAGAGACTAGCGAGGGATAGATAATCTAGGAGGAACCATGTGGTGACCATATCCTCCATAAAGAAAGCGGATATAAAAAACATATGTCTTAAAAACAAAATTGCTTCTACGTTTCTTCCAATAACATTGTTTTGTAGTTTCACCATTGCCACCCTAAGCCCCCGAAATACTACCGCGATTTTTATAATAGGTAAATATTTTACAGATGAAAAATATTCCGGATATACTTCGTTTTCACAAAACCCATTTAGAGATTATGCTAATTTGGAATATGTTAACGTAATGCTATAAAATATATTTAATTGCTTGACATCTATTCAATCTACTTCAACGACAAGTGAACGCGTATTTTCCGTTGAGAACAATTTTTCCTTAAACTTTTGAAATTCTATGAAATATAAAACAATGGATGTATTGATATTTTTTAAATCTTTTCAAAAAATATTATTACGTAATTTGAATGTAAATATGAATGCGTAATTTTCTTGTTTTCTAAACCTATCAGTAGCATTAGTTATAGTTTTTTCGAACCATTTGTGTGTACATACAAATTTCGATTGAATTAAATATTATAAAAATGATAAACCTGCTATTATTTTTTTCTAAACATTGTTGTATTTATAACTACTTGGATCAATATATATCGACTGTGGAAAGGAAAAAGGACGTAACCCTCAGTTTTTCCAAAACAGTTTTTTTTCGGTAATCACAATGAATACAACTCGACACGTGTTCTATCAAAAAAGGATGGGAGCTGAAAATGCCAAATTAGTACCTAAATTTAGCTTTTAATTTTGAAAAAGAAGACCTTGTAAAAAATTAAAACCAAGATAAAATACTGAAATAAAGGTTTTTCCTAGATAATGTCATTATTTATTATTAGATTATGTCAATTAAACACCAGTTTAGAAGTCTCCTTTCACTTCAAGGTTGTGTATAATTCACAATTTCCACATGGCCCAAAATCATCAAAACACGTTTTTTGCGCCTCCTGTAATATTTGATATGTCTGGGTTACGTCCTTTTTCCTTTCCACAGTCGATATGTAATATTCAAAAAAATCTGGGTCACTATATGATTGACAAAAATTGCCCGGAACCAAAACGGAAGCCTGGTTAGCTTATGAAATATTTCCCGAGAACCGGGTAATGCATTTGGGCGGGTATTTGGTTGCCCCATCGCTTAAAGAAGATTTTACAACAGACTTCAACGTCTTTGTTGACAAATTTTAGAGTGATTTAAATAGTTCTTATTAAATTGACGAAAGTATTAATTCAGAGATACGAAAGTTAGACAATCACCAAATTCTTTATCGAGTGTATCTTTGCACCTGAAATTTAATTAATATTTTATTAGAAATTGATAAAAAAAAATCTTGCAACATATTTATATTTTAAAATAACTGTCAAGCTTACGAACTTTTGGCATTATTTTTATCGTCAAGTTATCAGTAGAATCAAACTGTGTAGGCATCACTGTTTTGCTTACACACCATAACAAATTAAAATATCTATCGTATGACTATTAATGTTAACGCTCATTATATCTTATGATACATATTTTAATGAATGTTTTTTTAACATTGTCATTCTTGATTCGCATAAGAAGGCAGGTTGGGTTT
This sequence comes from Himalopsyche anomala, assembly GCA_031772345.1. Classification (NCBI taxonomy): domain Eukaryota; kingdom Metazoa; phylum Arthropoda; class Insecta; order Trichoptera; family Rhyacophilidae; genus Himalopsyche; species Himalopsyche anomala. Next base: position 35,994,616 of record CM062821.1, read on the forward strand.
TACGAAAAAAAAAAATTGAACCGTGAAATAAATTTTCTCAAGGCTTGTTTGTGGTTTGAACTACCGGAGATTGAAATTCGCACTGTTATCTTTATTTTTTTTGACAATAATCATAACTCAAAACCCCAAATCTTTAATTAAATTCACTTACTGCCATTGAATTACAGTACGACTCATTTAGCGTAGGTAATAAAATAATAAACATATCCTTCAGATGTTTTTTTGGATCTATATTTTGAGTCTGCGTATTTTTAATACACGTGTAATATACTTTTTTCTTTTAAAATTTTAGTTATTTTCAGTATTTTTTTGTACTGTATTTAGTGACAACCATTGGCGGATTAAACAGTTGGGAGGCCCGATGCGAAATTAAATTTGTAGACCCTCTTTTTCGAATTACTAAAACTTAATTGAAAATATTATATGGGTTTTATAGAATATATTTTATTTTAGGACCCCTCAGATTGGAGGCCCTAAGCGCGCGCCTCTTGCGCTTATGGGTTAATCCTCCACTGGTGACAACAAATGCTTTTAATGAAAATGAAACTTAAGTCAACGACATTGCACACTCGGCCAAGTGCCTAGCGAACTTTATTACACGTAATTGAATTCTACCAAATCACTACCAAATAAATCAAAAGTTAAATCACCGATTTCCAACCTGGGAGGAGTGGACTATTAACTTAATTTTTTTATTAACCCTTTAAAACTTGTCGTTATTATTATATGAAATAAAGGATGGGGAGGTGCGAAGGTAATGTTTTTTTTTCGAACGAAGGCGTAGTAACATAAAAGTTGGAAACCACTTAGTTAAATAATGGATAGAATATATTTTTTCACTTGTTTTCGGCAAGGAACAGTATAGTTTCACAATGATTGCAACAATAACGTACTCATAATTCACATTTTCGTCGATGGTATTTAAAAGCATAGACAAATCAATCACATTGCCCAATAGATCAAATGTCAAATCACTAATAATCAAATATTTTTAATATGGTGAACCCAATTTACTTTTATGCCTGTCATATAGCGTACGATGACGTCCAAAATCCCCGTGAAATTATCTGTGACGCCGAGAAAATTTCTCATCGCTGCGTGACGTGCAACAGGTAAATGAAACCGGTGGGGATTTACCTGCGTAATCTCAAAGAAGGTGGGCGGAATGGCTCTGACGGTGATGTATATATGCCACTTCTGTATATACATTCTGAACAATAATATGAAGGTAGTTTGCTCGCAATTCATGCATGGGAAACACCTTCATTATTATGCATAAACTATCTATTTTTAAACTGGTATTTAATCTGATTCAGAATCTTTCGGAACCACTCCTAAGAAAACGATGTTTTACAAAAAAGTAAATAAAAGTTACTTGATGAACTATGAATAGTTACATGAGTTAACATCGTATACTCTGTAGACCCCCGTGGCTGAGAGTCAGCGCTCTATGGCAGAGGTCATCAAACTTTTTGAAAAAAGGGCCGGATTGAATTTTTAAAAAACTTAAGGGGCCGTCCGACAAATATATTCTCATTGGAATCCAATCAGAATATTAATTTGTATGTGCTTAAATTTAGTTTATAATGGAAACTACTTATTATAATTTATTTATTGATTTGGCATTTACTTGGTAGAACTCCATTTTAATAGGGTAAAATATCAAGGTATTTCAGTTCTACAGTTTTTAAAAAAGTTAAAGATTGATAGATATTTCGGCTTACGCCATCGTCAGAACTATCTATATATATATAGGATAGATCTGACGATGGCGTAAGCCGAAATAGCTATCAACCTTTAACTTTTTTAAAAACTGTAGAACTGAAATACCTTGATATTTTACCCTACTTATTATAATGTATTTATTTATATGTAGGCCTACTGTACATCTAATTAAAAAGGAAGAATATAACAATAAAGGCATTCCAATAATTGAATTATTTTTTTTATACAGTTTTACAGTTTTAAATATTGTACTTATAGATGTTCTTCATTTATTTATTTAAAAAATTGAAAGAAATACGTGTATGTAAACTTACATACACATTAAATTACATACATATCGACTGTGGAAAGGAAAAAAGACGTAACCCACACATTTCAAATTTTACAGGAGAAAAAATGTCTTTTGATGATTTTAGGCTAAAAGCAAATTATGAAATATACAGAACCTTGAAGTGTACGGTGACTGATAAACTGGTTTTTTATTGACTTAGCCTAATATTTATTTAATCAATTGTTCAAGAAAAACTTTTGTTTAGGTCCTTTTTCCTGGTTGCAATTTTAACAAGCCTTTCTTTTTTCAAACTTAAAAGCTAAATTTAAATACTAATTCGACATTATCAGCTTCCATCCTTTTGATAGAACGTGTGTCGAGTTGTATACATTGTGATTATCGAAAAAAAGCTGTTATGAAAAAACTGAGGGTTATGTCCTTTTTCCTTTCCACAGTCGATATATATTAAAATATTATGCTATCATGTGTAAATTGTGATTAGTGCGAAGTAGGGTATCCAATCCCGGAGCCTTTTTGTGATCCCGGGATTTCGGGATTGGGCATTCGGGAACATGAAATCGAGTATAACTTGAGAAAAGTTTTGGTGTCGGAATTTTTCATTATTTCATTTCAGGAATTTAACAATTTGTCCAAAAAATACCGGCGTGACTCGTTTTTTTTAGCTCTTCCAAGAATTTGAAAATCTCAAAACCCAGGAATTTGCCTCCTTTTATTTTTTGACTGTTAAACATGTAATGTTTTTTTTCCAAAAGTTTGCGTATAATTTTTTGATTAAGTCAAAAAGCCGCATCAGAGTAATCAAGAGGCCGCAGGTTCCCCTCCACTGCTCTACGGTATCTAGCAACTCCGTTGCGTCTTAAACGGCTCGGACTTTTCCATCGATTAATAATTTTAAATATAGATGTAGCTAATTAAGATGAGTGGTTTTATGATAGCACATTGATGCCAGAGGATGTGGGTATAGTAAATGAAGGGAGATATTAAGCCCAGGCGAGAATCAATTAATTACATGCCATTTATTATAATATACACATTGTTGAAATCCTATGCAACTTTAAATGTCAAATGGCATTCAATATAATTTTATTGAGCAGTAGTTCAGTAGAATGAGTCATTAAATTATAATATATTAAATTGTATCTAGTAAGCAACAATTTGCACGGCTTTCGTGTACGAATTTGTTCTTGGACAAGCCACATCCGAATATCGTATCAAAATTTTAAATTAAAATTATTAATATTTCATTTGTGGTTTTTGAAACCTTCTACTGAATGTATTATTTGACTATTTGAATATTTTAACGCAGCACTTTAATGTCATAACTAAATGAAAACTGATCAAATTTAATCCAACCTTAAATCATATTATTAAAATAATTTTCATACCAGATACATTTAGGGCGTTTTAAAACAATCACCGAAATACCCACTTTACAGTGTTACTAGTAAACGAAGTTTTTGTGTTTCAATCGTACATTTTTGGTTTTATCAATATTCACTTTTTCTATTGGAATCGTAACCGGTTATCTGCTTATTGTAATACATATAAGGTAAAAAAAATATCATACCAGTTTCTGCGTTATGATTCTCGATACATAAAGAAAAGCTTTAATCATTTTGTTCCCATGATTTTGTCGGATTTTGCAAGTTAAATATCATTATTATTGTAAATGAGTTAATGTATATGTATATACTTGTTTCTGTTTGATTTCGATAAAGTATGAACTTATTTTATGAAGTTTTTTATTATGAAGTTTTTTATTATAAGCGCCACATATTAATTACAGTGTCTAATTTAACAATGAGGTGTATAAAATCCTGATAAAAAAATCGGAAAGTAAAAGAGTAATGAATGATAAAACAAGACGACCGCAAAGATTATCAGTTTTTTTTCTCTTTTTCGCTTTCTCAAAACATTTTTTTTTAAATTAAGATCTTGATTGTTTTCATATTCTAAATCTCTTTGAAATTTTAGATACGTTTTTATTTTTTTATAAGAATAGTCAAAACAGAGTTTCAGATTCTCAAAAAATAAAACATTGATTAATATGTTACATTCAAGATGAAAATCAAATCAGAAAAGAGATTCATTTAGTTGAGGTGTAGCACGAAAAAAAACTATGCTTGAAAAATATTTATTGCCTAGTAGGTAGTACATACTTTTAGTTTTAATGACAGAAAGTTTCGGCATCATGTCCTGGCAAGATCAATAAAAAACATTTTAATGGTACATTAAAAAAAGATTCTTGTTTATTCTGAGCACTTTATTTTTCAAATCTAATTAAGTTGTACGAAGATGATAAGTTCACCGTTTGCCAGCAAGTTTTACACATATTGTATATTCTTATGATGTAGCCATATTATATGGATCATTTTGATAGAATTTATAATGTATGGTGTTTTGAGCAATATTTTCAGTTTGTTGTATCTACATGCTTCTTGTGACATTAATAAATTTGTCTGAAAAATTATATCAGCCCTCTTTCAATGTCAAGGTTTCTTCAGGTTTCTGAGCCATACATAACAATTCATCAAAATAATATTTTTTTCAACATGTATTTAAAGTTTTCGTTAAGCTATATATGTAAGGTTATAAAAATTGCCTTCAGTATTATTTGTTATAATACCAATTAAATAAATTTTCTATTTGAATCAATATATTTATCGAGGTCCATTACTGTTATGTTTCACCTATTGTAGTTCAAAATGTATTTTAAAAATAAGTACAATAATCTAGTGGCCATTGAAATGTACTTTATAACTATTTTAGAATGATAGCCTGGAGACAAATGAATTATTATGCATACAGTTTAATCCGTTTATTATGACTTTACAGCGACCAACTGTTTTTAGTGACATAGATGCAGCTTGAAATTAGATTTTTCGCGAACATCAGTTACTATGAAAGATTAAATTTGTTGTAAGACGTGATATTTTCATAGGTTTAATCTTGAGCGACTTTGTCAAATTTTCTTTGATTCTCTCCAGCGATTTCTGATTGTGTGTCATTTATCATTAAAACATATGAAAGTGTGATGTTGTCATACCTTCCCAGCAACCATCTTTTCAGAAACTAGGAGAAAGATAAGTAGAAAATAAAGTATAAAACATACTGGTAATACCCTTTATTCTGAGTAAACGTATGTATGCTTTACATTAATGAAACAGTATATATATGTTTATAAGCGTCTTTGAAAGAGTCAAACCACCTTACGTGAGAATGGGCACGATATTTTTTCTATTACCAATTAAATAAATTTAATATAAAATCACATCGAAGGTCCTTCTTTTAAGAATGCATATTATATCTACTTGGTGCAATTGTTCCGAGCGTATCTAAGTTTACTATAATATGTATTGCTGAGAATAGTTCATGGTTATAAGAACAATCCAGTTCGAAAAGTACAAAAAAAAAACATAGAGGGTTTGTTGATTTACTTTGAAAGAATAATTAAATAATAAAAACAAGAACAATCAATATTAACTTTTACCTTGGGAAATCTACTGAAACGAAAGTAAGAACTGTTTGATCTTGTTCTCTAAGTTCGATGAACTTTTAAAAATAATCTAAAAGATTTTTTATTTTGCGGTATTTACATTACTGTTAGCAAGGTTGATACAGATGTTAGTCATTAAGACAAATGATAAGGAACTGAATCTGAATTCAAAACTATCTCAAACAGTTATATATGTTTATATTTATAAAAATCATTTGGCCAAGAATATTCTGCATCCATTATTGTGAGTTGACGACCGCGTGTTCAAAGGGTTGAAGGTGTGATTCTTTTATTACAATCGAGTGCATTCGAAATCGGTAATAAAGGACGTTGATTTAATAGTTTTTAAAATTCTTGTCGTAGTTTTTTAAATGATCTGTCAGCAAACTTCGTTAAATATTGTGAATGTGTTGACTGTCATGAGCAATGTTCTCTCTAATACAAGATGTTAGCAGTGCGGAAAATTCAAAGGCTGACCAGGCCAATCCAACAAATGCGCGATTTAATTTTGCAAACATCGAAATGTCAAATAACTAATCCATAATATACTACAAACAGAATCTAAATCAATTTCTTGTTCTTTTAAGAGTCATTTCATTTTTTTCTTGTATAATTAATTTGTGAAGCTAAGATATCAAAAACTGCAGTATTTAAAATTTGAATACGTGACATACTTCAAACTGTCCGGGATTAAAATAATTGTGTGACCAATGATAATATGGATGAAAGTAAACCTGCAAAATGTCTCACATTTGATACTACCCCTGTGGAAAGACGAAGCGTTGGGAAACTGCTACTTCGCTGGATGGATGGTGTCGCAGGACCTCAAGTGCTGGAGGTGAGCGACTGGCGTAGAAGGGCGGAGGCTCGAGTGGGGTGGAAAAGATTGAATGAGAGGCCCAAGGTTCATCCCGGAATTAGCCAAATATATTAAAAAATCATGGTATTGATTGGTAAAATAATGACTGTATGTACTAAAACAGTGGCCGGAAAACTGCGGCTCTTTGGCTTCTTGAGTGTGACTCTTTCGCAAAATATTACATATAGTGCGATTGAAGCATCGTGTCCTAAGTGCAGAAGTCGGTTTTTGGTATTGAAATAGTAATAAAAACACAATAATCCTTTGTACTTCATTCCACTTTATTTAATATGTCAGGACCGGTTTCGCTCATTACGAGCATCGTCAACTGATAAGAAATATAATTTAACAGTGCTATTTATACAAAAATTTGTATAAATAGCACTGTTAAATTATATTTCTTATCAGTTGACGATGCTCGTAATGAGCGAAACCGGTCCTGACATATTAAATAAAGTGGAATGAAGTACAAAGGATTATTGTGTTTTTATTAATATAATGCCTTTCCACCAAGTATTGACAGTGAACACCCTAAAAGTGATATTGAAATAGTGTTAGAAGGAGCGATCTTAGCGAACATACCTTAATCGGATTGAAGAACTTTTAAGCAAAAGCCAGCTTAGGACTACCCTAATCAAGTTAATAATAATGTACCTACATACATAGTTTAAGTTTAAAAAAAATGGCTCTCAATAGAGATATCAATGGTTGTATAGTTCAGTGCTTCCCAACATGTGGGCCGCGAAATTCATTAGAAATTACAAATATCTATATATTTAAGTCTGTCAAAACGTTACTTCCCATATTGGGGGCCGCGGGGACCGCCGCGGGAATGCGGGATCGAGAAATTGAATTCCGGGGAAAAGGTATGGAAAATCGAGGATTTCGAATTCGTCGGTGAGCTAAAAAAAAACGAGTTACGGAGACAATTGAGGAGGGCCGCGGATTATTTTTTTTAGGCTTAGGGGGCCGTGGAACGAAAAAGGTTGGGAAGTACTCAAGTTGGTTTCCCACCACCACCCGTCGTGTATATGCAGTCAACGTTTAATGGCCGCCTTGCTATCGACAGAAAAAAAAGGAGTCTACCCCTCACATTCATGGCCCAAGCAGAACTGCATGGGACTGATTTTGAACCATGCACTAATGTGCTTAAAATAATAATAATAATAATAAAAGTGTGACAACTCACCCACTTAAATCAAGTTGATATTAAGTATCTTGGTTGGGAAGCACTGGTATAGTTGATATTTGGCTCTGTCTGCTAATGAGTTTGCCGACTACTGTACTTAAAGAAAGAGAAATGATTAAAATAATTCTGAGCCATTTCAAAGGAGAGAAAAAAAAACTATTTTTTAAAAATCATGTTCAGAATCGGTGTTGGAATCGGAGTCGTGTTTTAATTTAAAGTTGCAGTCGGAATCGTTTTATTTTTAAGCGATTCCACAGTCCTGATAACTTCTTTAATATATTATTTTAAGTGAACATCAGTATCGTCAGCGCGAAGGAAAACTTTATTTAATTATTCTTTTGCTTAGTGTCAATCAACCGCAAGATATTAAGGTAAAATAAACTAATTAGACGGTTACATGTGGTTTAAAAACCGCAAATATTCTTACTACCATATAAACGGATGTGAATGCTTAGTAATCATCAGGTTACCCCCTTTTCTTGGAATATACCAAAAAAAAAAAATTGACCGAATGTAGTTGCGATGCAATGTTATCAGTATAACTAATATGATCTAGTTTACGTTGCTTATATTTGTGGTGTACTTTATTTAATAAGATACAAAAACATTTTTTGGTAGGCGTTGCTTTTTTACCGGAAGTTCTAAAGTATTGGTTCACGGAATGTTGACGTTGGCCCATATTTCGGACGTCAATTGACGAAATTTTTAGGACATTTTGGGGTGCACTCAATCCCTTTTTTACACAGAGGATGCGTTTTATGAAAATATCCGTATTCAAAAAAGATGCAATGAAAAAGGATAAGTTAATGATTGGTTCAATTGCATTGAACCGTGCAATTAAAAAACAGTTAAAAAAGTTGCATTATTTTATGTTAACCCTCCAGAGACGAGAGCTTTTTTTTCGATAAAAAAAATATTTTTTAAGCCATATTGAAGTCAAAGATAACTTTTATTCCTATCAAAAATTTAAAAAAATTAAAACGCCACGTCGTTGTATAGAAACTCCGCATGACTATATGGTCATGCTCATCTTTTTATCACCGTGTAATATTGTGTACGGACAGTAGGTAAGGACGAGCGTCACCGTATGGGCTCGCAAACATTTGGGGTTGAAATATAGCTAAACGTGAAATAATTTTTAAATATTTACAATTTGACCTCCTTAGATCAACATAATTTCAATAAAAATATATCAGCAAAAGAACTGTAAATAATTCAATGTTTTGATAAAAAAATAATTAATAGTTTCAAAAAATCTATTAAAAAACGGAAATTCAAAAAATCGCATGTGCTTTTGGTGGCCGTTTCTGTCCCCGCGGCTGATGATTAATTCAAGTCTGTACCCTCTTAACTTTTCCGGTTCTAAGCTCAAGAAATGCGACCCCAATACCCACATTTTCTTAAATATCTATTTCAATATGGGTAATACAATGTTTATAATTAAGGTATTCTTTTATCATAGTTTTTTGGACCTTTTGTAGTTTATATAAATACGATAAGATAAGAGATAAGCGCCCGCTTATCAGCGATCGTTCGTAAGATAGCTAGACTGAACGCCGCTAAGCAAAGCGCGCCAGTAGCACATTGATATTTGCACTGAAACGACGTATACTTTACGCGCAATTTAAAATATGATTATTTATTAAAAAACCACGGATTTTTATAAAAAAATGTATGAGGAATGATGCAGAGAGATATTTTAAAGCCCTTAGACTATTTTTTTTTTTGAAATTCATAAGAATAAGGCCAATAATGAGGAAACCACTGGGGTCCCTAAAAGACCCCCATCGACCGAGAAGTATTTTTCTAGTCTCCGAGCCGCGAGAGTTAACCAAATATGAATGAAAACAACGATATTCAGGTAGAAAAAGGATGAATAGTGGGATCAATAGACAACGGTGTTTACTGTGACTATATAGTCACGCTCGTCCTTGGAGCTTTAATTCATTTACAAGAGACTGGGAAGATTATGAAGCAGCGCTCTGTGATATGTCAACGGAGAGAGGGTGGAACTGGTTGTAACACAACCCTGAGCCTCAACTGAGAGTCCTTTCTTACAGTCGAAGGGATTAAGACGTCATCTAAGATCTTTGAATTGTATATATTTTTATAGTGCACTAAAAAAACATAAATAACAAAACGAAAGAAAGTCAAGCAACAATAGCATCCATCAATAATAAATATGGTTACGAATATATTGATATTTTCGTTATCTTTTGAAACCTACAAACGCGCTGAAAACATATATATATTTTATAAATTAATTAATTAGTAAATTGCGGTTAAAATTAAGTATGCGTAATTATGATATATTTTGTAAGTAAATTCCTTATTCAATTTGGCATCAAAAATATATGACATGAATGACATGATAAAACACCAATCCATGCATGATTTTCCTGTAGGCTATGTATGATTCAATACAAATCTACTTCTGATAAAATTATTCCCCTTTTCATTAATTTCTATCAAATATTTCCTTTTAGTTTCGGTCAATATCAAAGATATATTAATAGAATATCGAGACCTTTGTTATCATTTTATTAAAAGGCGTTCAATTATGAAATTACTCATTATGATATCTTACAGAGACGGATTTTTTTGAAATCTAATTTAATTGTTTTTTTCGATGATCTAAATTTTAAGCGAACCAAATATTTGTGGTCTTTGTCAAAGAATTATGAAGTAATACTTAAAATTATGATGGTTAAAAATGTATTAGTTCTGTATAATGCTTATGTCATAAAGGGTAAGTATTTTTTTCTTTCTTGATTGTTATTGCATCTTGACAGGCGGCTGTGAAACAGTGGCTGCATACAAAACACGGTTAGTGGTTAGGCAATGAAATTTTATCACATATACAGAATAAGGTGGGCTAACGATAAGATATTGTAAACGATTAAAAAAGAGATAATGAGTTAAAATGAATATTATATTTGACCGTTTACAGTCCAGCGCTCACCAACTACGGCCCGCGAAAAGTTCTGGATTTTTGCATAGAAATTATTCATATAAGAAATATAAATTTTCATGATTTAGTTGTGAATTCACGACAACTTTTATTTCAAATCATCAATTGTCATACAACTATCTGGCAGGGGACTCAAAGTGAAGGAAGTTGGATAGAAATTGGAAGCGAGACGACCAGATATTCAATTACTCAAATTTTTTTCGAATATTCTCATTTATTGAAATTCTAACATTTGTTTACATTCTAATTAATATGTAACCACATAAAATGAAATAATATTCTGATTGGGTTCCAATAAGAATTTATTTGTCGTCCGGCCCCCTTAGTTTTTAAAAAGTTTAATCCGGCCCGCTTCTCAAAAAGTTTGTTTACACTATTGATTTTAATCTAATTCTTTAGAGTGCCGTCGATAATTTTAATATAATGTAAGTAAATACAAGCCTTTCAAATGTACATCTATATGTATTGAACGAAAGCTGTTTGTATAAAGTCGCATTTTGTTGATAGAATACGGATCTACAGTCACGGTTTGTAAAATACTGATTGTTAGCCCACACCGAATTCGATATGTGTTTATGAAAAAATTAAGACAACATTTTTTAAAGTATGCCACCTCCTACTGTGGAATCTATGGACTCATTATAACGCCCGCTGTGGTCTAGTTGATAACAGGGTTGCCAGATTTCCAAAATCACAGATCGGGACATTCACTATTTCGAAGGCTTTGATACATGTACACGTTGGGATTATAGAGGAACGTGCAATGCGGGACTCGGGATGTGTCGATTGAACTCGGGACAGTGCCGCTCAAATAGGGACGCCTGGCAACCCTGGTTGGTAATAGCTTGACTCTACCGACCAGGCGGGTCTTGGTTCAAGTCCCGGCAATGTCAAATTAAGATTTTGTTTAATTAAAATTTAAGATCAAAGACATGGGTTTTTGTGATGTCAATTCACCTCAAGTTGATATCGAGTGACTTACAAAAATTTCTCATTGAGTTTATTTCGTATGATCTTTGTTTCGACATCAAAATATTTGGCGCATTGGCATTACCTATAAATGGTGCTTATCTCAATACAGGTTTTTCTTCAATAACTACACGTTATTTGGCATTCTTAAATTCTCTTTTTTTCAAAAGGGTGTAGATAGAAGAATCTAGGACAGGATTAGTGGTTAATTTATTGCCTCGCTACCCTCCGTTTTAAGAATCAAATAGCTTGGGAGTGAATTGTCTTTAATCAGAAATCCATTAATTGACTGAAAAAATAAATTATTAAAAGGGTCTCGAACGTTGACCGTTGAATAAATAATTTAAGGTTTCAATATTTATAATACAAAAAATGAAAATGCTCTACAAACAGACCGATAGATAGATTAATCATGTCAAATGTATTTTATGTTGTCATTTGCGCAAACAACAAACTGTCAAAGCATTTAAAATTTTCGTGTAGAAATAAAAAAACTATTTGTGAAGTTTGACCACATTTTTTATGAGAGTTTTATCAATTTTGATCCAACTCAATCAGTAAGTAAAACAGTTGATTTATAATGTTATGTTAATTTTGATGGATTTTATTTGAATGGTTGATAATACCCAACGGTATATACAGGTGTGGGTTGGAGGGGGCTCAGAGGGGCTCGCGCGGGCCCCTTGTTAATTTTTACTAAGGCCGGCGAGCCCCTTGTTAATTTAAGAGAAAACAATATTCTCAGATCAAATAGTACATAACTGCAATTTCTGACTTATATATTATCTACGACAGCTTCAGTGTACACAGTAGTACATTTTTAGTCATTTACATTGGTTAGTTTACGGTAAATTGCATATATGTGGTTACATATTATAAGAGTATTACGTAACAATCGATTGCGTATTTAAGTATTGCATAAAATTGCATAGGAGTGATAAAAAAATTCACTCCATTCCCAGATCACCGAGAATTGCTTTGATATTTGGCGAGCCCCTTGTTAACGTATTGGTAGCCCACCGCTGGGTATATAAAGGATTGACCGGAGCTAAATGCCAAAAAAAAACAAGAATGCATGTATTCGGGGAAATCCTGTCTGCGCCTTTAAAATCTGTGGTGTGGTATGGTGATTATTCTGCAAATGAATAATTATGTAAATAGATAAATCATTTAAATTTGATTAATTGTTTTCTTAATTTTTATTGCTTGTATTAGAGATAAACAATGTCAAAAAATGAAGTCCCCTAATCGTCAACGAGGAAACAAAATAATAAAACAAACGAGTGAAGCATGTTATCTTTATGTTGTTTTAATAACGTAATTATAATAATTGTTCTTATGTACTTTGTTTGTGTAAATTTTATATGAATAAGTAATGAAGAATTAAATTAATAAGGAAAAAGTTTAATGAATTCCCAAAGTAAAATGAGTAATCTATGTATGTATGTACATATATTTTAATTTCGTCCTCTGTAGCAGAGTGGTTATAATTCCACCTGACATTAATGTTCCTGACTGCTTAAACGAAAATATAATGTGTACACATATATAATATATAAAGCAACTCGAAATCACTTTTAAAAAATGCGTTTTTTCCCAATAATATTATTTTGTAGTTTCGCACTTGTCACACTAAGCCCACGAATTTAACAACTAAACTTCACACATCTTTATGATTTTGACGCTAATCCTAAATGCATAAAGCGATTGTTTATTATTTTTTTTAATTATTGTCGTTGAATGAGCTTTGTTGTGTTGGGGAAAGCGTATGTTTATTAACCCCCTGCCCGCGTCACCAAATTTAGCGAACATGCCCTGTACGCGGCTGCTTTTTTGCGGATTTTTTTATCGCGTTTTCGATTATAAATATAGGTTGTAATATTTTTTTAACTAATCAAATATGTTAATTGCCACCCAAAGTAACTTTTTTAATAATAAAATACAATATATTTTTTGTATTTTCGGTTCAATTCAACAATAATCATTCTGCATACAATTGCGGCATATTTTGTAAATACGTGGCGCACAGTTCTTACGAGAAACGCCATGAATCAACGGCGGCCATCTTGCATTTGTGACGTATGTTCACGGCGTGTTCCAGAAATAAATTATTTTAGCCTATATTGAATCTTTTTTGACTAATGCCATCCATTGGATTTGGTAAAATATACATTTAGTAATATTTTCAACCAAGTTATACAATTTTAACACAATAGATATCTCTTATATAGGGTTTGAAAATTCCATGACATCAAGCATGTCACGCACGATGAGGGCATGTTCGCTAGACATGCATAGCGATCATACGCGGTGAAAAGGTTGAACTATGTTGACGTCGCTTAGCAACCAAAATAATACAATAGTAAGTTTTCTGCTACAATCCCTAAAAAGTAGCATGAACTTTTCATAAGATTGAAAGGAAAATCATTCATTATTTTTTTTAATTTTCCATTCATGCACGATACATCATATCTTGGTGTGCATCAGGAAATCGTGCAACATACTTATTTCAGCAAAATCGTCTGATCAATCCGCTTAAAATGACATTGACAGGATCTCTGCAAAATGATAGCTTATTGAATACATTATTGTACTGCGATGTTTAAAAATTGTATATCCATGTATACAACTTTGAAACATCGCCCCATGGCAAATAAAAAAAATGATATGAGAGTGAACATGACGACATTATTCAATCTACCTACAATCGCGGTTTTGTCTACTATGAAAAATCCAGAAATTATTTAGTTACATTAAGATTTTGACCGAAATTAAACATGAATCGTTCAGATTTTCTAAATTTCCATTCGCAGACCTGAGTATAACTTTTCGGCATCTTAATACATTAAATTGCACTGATGAAGTTGAACTGACGCTTAGTGAATAGTATTGCTCATCTTTGACTAAATTCGCTTCATGTATTTCAGTATCCCTCAGTTCTACCGAGTACATCATATGGATAGTACCCGACCGCCGTTCAAGACACCTGAATCCTACCGGTTGGAAGAAGAGGCAGGCAGGCTTTCCGGTAACATCGTAGAACGTAACCCAGCCAATTCCAACGTCTTTCCATTACCACATTGAGTATAAACCTACTGATGGCGATCTGGATTATTTTATTAATGGCTTAATTTTACTGTGAATAATGACGTTCGGTCAATTGGTAAAGGGTAATTACAATTTTTGTAGGTCTTTAAATAACATGTGATTATCATTAATTATCATCATAACATGGGTGTGCCAACAGGTTTTATTAAATGTTGTGTTATTTTAAGAATTGTATGTTCGTTCAAGAAGTTAATCTTCCCAATTTTTATATCCTTTAACGATTCATATTCCAACTAGCATCTTCAGTTTTAAATTTAATAAATCTGGCATGCACAACCTTTTCTTTCTAGTGGGTTGCATACAAATAAAATACGGCTTCGAGTCGCAAAGAAAAATGATATTTAAAGTACGCTCCATTACATTTGATGATGCTATTTCAAAATCGTGCATTTTTTACTGTGGAATATTAAGGTAAAGAAGTTGTATTTATAATTCAAAACTTAATCCTATCTTTGTTTTTGTAAATTCTAATTTAATTATTAAGAATTTGACTTGATATTTGTAGTATTAAGCTTAAAAATTGAATCTAAATCATCACCAGTAAGATTATTTCTATGAACCGATTTATTCTGCTGCATTAAAAAATATGTAGGTACTATATTTAAATTTTAAGAAAAAAAAACTTTCGAAGGCCGCAAATAATTTCAAAACGGGCCACATGGCGGGTCGCAGGTTGTGCACTCCTGATATCCTTTAGATATCGACTGAAGTTGGATGGTAGAGTTTAGTGACCAAATAACATCGATTACTTGATTATAGGGTCATAAAAATGATGAAGTCTTTGCTATATAGAAAGTTTATTTGATTTAATATACGTCAATCATTTTTTTTGTATCGTATATCGAACAAAACTCAACATCTATTCGTTGATTTGAATGTGAATACCAAAACGGAAACCTTGAACGTTTCCACTTTACCACAGAAATATTAAAATCGCCATTATTAATTTGTTTGTAATAATTTTCTACTTATAACAAGATAAGGCAGAATAATGTGAAGCCATTATGAAACTATATCGAATTACGAACTACTTTGATGTCGATTTAGTAATGACATCAATTCGTAAGAATAATTATATGAAATCATAAGTAAAACAGTGTGAACCATTACTTCAGTGCTAAGCATTGTAAAAGTCATCGAACTTTTCAAATCGTTCATAAGATAAGTGTGTTTGTATTTTTAAACTCCGATTCGAAATCTTGTTATCACATTTTGTCCAAGGAAACATGTTATCAATAGTTTTTAGTCTTAAACATTCATAATCAAGCGTTAATTATTATTTTTCGCCCACATTTTTTTCTTCCTTTCTCTTTTTCCTGCGATGCTATTCCCGCGTGCATACACTTATTTTGAACGGTTTCAAATACTCGAATAATTTCGTTGAAGTATACATACCGTCCAACACAATCACTTGTTGAGTATTTCACACCTAACAAAATAAGTGGGGATAGTATCGCTGTTTTTCATGAAACAAAATACATTAAACGTGCAAAATTGTTCAGATAATATCGTATTTTACCCGGCACATCGTTGTCGGTATTTGCGTAATTGAATATATTAACTCGATGGCTGCCACAGACGAGATATCTCGTAAAAAAATTGTGCTCAACACGCCAGAGACGAATTATCTCGTCAATAATTATTTAAATTAATAGTTGCAATTTATAGCCGGCGTGCTAGGTAATTACTATTAATTATCTACGGCAGCTAAAAGGCTAATTATAATAATAAAAAAAACAACACTTGTTTGATATCTGTATTTTTTAAAATCCGTGTCCACTCGAAATGTCCTCATAATGAAAATATCTTTCAATAAGTTATTTTACGAAAACTAATTGTCACTCAGTTGCTCAACTTCTATTTTTCGAAGAGAGTATAGATACAATAGTTGTACTAGGACAGATCTAGTGGTTAGCAAACTGCTCTCGTTGCGTCGTTATTTTAAGATAAGATTGAAAGGGAATTTTTATACATAAATAAAACTCATGTTTTCGAAGAGAAATCTGTAAGCCTATTTAAAAATAAATACTGTCCGTAATGATACTTGGACCTGCGGGATCCGTCAAAGAAGCTAATGACGCCAGATCTTTGGTGAAATATTTGTTTACTTGGAGTATAATGCCTCTTATTTTCAAACAGTGGCTCCAAATAATTAAAAAAATAGTTTTATATATTTTTTAATCAATAATGTTAATGATTAATTCTACATAACTGAGTGTTTAATCAAAACTAGTTTATTTAAACAAGAATGTCATTTTTTCCTACTGAATTGAAAATTACTAAATCAGTTGTCATCAGTTGAATATGCTCCGTGACTGAGTCAACATAGACCAGCCCATTTTTTAAATGTGAAATATTTATTATATTGTTTTTTTTTATTATTGAATATTATGCATTTCGTCTACGTAGTAAACGAACATTTTATTTATATTGATAAAATATCTGCCAAAAACCGTAGTATTTCTGAGAAATTTTGCTCACATGGTTTATCCAAATATCAGAATATTGTTATTTTGTACTTTAAGCGTTTATCTGTAAATATGTTTTTTTTTGTTTATCCTAATTGATGCTAGAAAAGTGAGAATGTAGTTTGCCGCCAGACTATATTTCAAAGTTCGCTTCATCAGCAGTAAAAATTTGAAACATAAAAACATAATAGTGATGGTTTCAAATGGAAAAAATCATAGCACTAGACTTATAGTTTTTAAAAAAAAATCCATGTCCGATACCAATGTGGTGCATATTGCCTCCTTAAAGAGGTATTTCAATATCATTTTTTCTGCGAGAACTGCTTGTTACTCATTCGCTCAACCTTCCCTTTTTTCGAAGAGAATGGAGATAAAAAGGATAGAGCTAGGACAGGACTAGAGTTTGGCTAATCACTCTCGTTACATTCTGTTATTTAATGGTAGGGGGAAATATTTTGATATTACATACACCCATTAGACACCCATTACATCACCCACAGAAGCCCATAAATCGATTAAAAAAATATGTTCGTACTGGGATTCGAGCCCTTGAGGTTCGGCATGAAAGCCAACGACGTTGACCACTAGGCCATGGACCCGAT
The DNA here is from genome assembly GCA_031772345.1 of Himalopsyche anomala. NCBI lineage: Eukaryota > Metazoa > Arthropoda > Insecta > Trichoptera > Rhyacophilidae > Himalopsyche > Himalopsyche anomala. Next base: position 36,012,295 of record CM062821.1, read on the forward strand.
ACTTAGTATGCGTTTACGGTTTATGTATTATATATGTATTGACAGAATTTCATAATCGTGTTAAAGCCCCCCCTTATTCGATTCTGTAAACAGGGTACAGAGAAAAAAGTGATGAGCTTAATTAATACTTACTGGAGCTTTCCTAATTCCATAATTCTAACGCTATTTTTTCGGAATTTACAGATTTCCTGAAATGAAAAGACCTTTTTTTTAACTCTTCCCAGATTCCCAATTTTAAAAACCTAGGAATTTACGGAATTTCCACAATGAAACGACGCGAGATATTTTTTTTAGCGCTCGCGCAAGTTTCTCAAATGTTTATCAATCCCGAAATTCCTGGATTAGTACTATCAAAATCCCGGGATGGGTGGCCTTAATTAGCACTATCAAAAAACAGCTTGTTAAAGTTAATTTCAATTCAGGTATTTTTAAAAGATGTTTATTCATTACATATTTCAAAAGTATTGCAAATGTAAACACCCTAAATAAATCATAAATAACTTTATTTAATTGTATTAGTATTGCGAGAAGTAAAGTAATGCTTCACCAAATCAAAGTTAAAGAATTAAATAATGTACGTTTTTTGTATGCATATTTGTAAAACAAAATAAAAATTGGTCCGTATGCGTAGTCATTGAAAGAAAAAACCCACACAAGAAAAATACATCGATCCAAACGAGTTTACAGTGGAAGGAAATAAAATGGTATTATTTCCTTCTCACGTATGTATCTTGGGGAAAAATTAAGCCGCTATAGCAAGGTGCGTTAGTAATGTTGTGATGTTACAAAATATTAGAGGCAGTTGTTCGCAACAACATTGTTTTCGTATCTCTAATTGGCATAATTTAAATAGAAATTTGTCACTTGTGAATATATAATGCCTGACACATAAAGTCATGCATAGAGTTTCTTCGATTTATTAAGACTAAACCCATCTAATACAGCTAGCAAAATAACGTAATCTAATACAACAAGCAAAATAATAGTATTGCATGTGCATTCAGTTGATTATAGTAAATAGCGGCTTGTTATAGATAGTTAGCTAAAAGTTTCATAAAAATAACAACGAATTGTAACCATTATCTTTAGATTAATTGTTTTAAATGTCATTGGATAAAAAAAAATATTCTACATCACGTGAAAAAAATATGTGAATGGAAGATTAGTTATGATTAATTTAAAAATGTAATTTTTTCATTTGAGTCTTCTTACAATTATATATCAACATAAATACAATATCTGTGTTTATTAAGTGTGTGTGTATGTTTTTTCTCTTTTCTGAATAATGCCAAATATTCTAAAAAGTGTTTTTTTCTAAGAGCAGTGACTATATCGACTGTGGAAAGGAAAAAGGACGTAACCCTCAGTTTTTCCAAAACAGCTTTTTCTCGATAATCACAATGTATACAACTTGATACACATTCTATCAAAAGGATGCAAGCTGCAAATGCTGAATTAGTATCTAAATTTAGCTTTTAAGTTTGAAAACGATGACCTTGTAAAATATTAAAATCAAGAAAAAATACTGAAATAAAGAATTTTCCTAGACAATTTCTTCAATTAATATTAGATTATGTCAATTAAACACCACTTTATAAGTCTCCATCTACTTCCAGGTTGTTTATATTTCATAATTTGCGTAAGGCCCAAAATCATCAAAACACGTTTATTGCGCCTACTGTAAAATTTGATATGTGTGGGTTACGTCCTTTTTCCTTTCCACAGTCGATATGAATACGATGGTTTAAGAAAAGAAGGAAGTTTTTTTTTAATTTTTACATTTAGAATGAAGTCTACAACAGCTCCATAGTGTTGCTTGTTAAGCAATAGGGATTCTGAAGTCTCGAGGTTTTCAAAGTCCCGGGACTCAAGGCGTGATAAAGTCAAAGTCCCGGGACTTAAGACTTTTTTTTCCCCTTCAGTAAAATTATAATTTTATTAAAATTAATTATTTGCATGTATGTATTTTCATATATTACATACACTCGGCGTTTTTTGAAAGTACGGACTAGTAAAAATCGCGTTTTTTTTAATACAATGTTTCATAATTATTATTTTTCTTATGTAATGGATGTGTGCAATGCTTACAGCTAAGTTTTACTAAAAAATGATAGTAACGGAAACAAATATCAATGACGCCGCCGTCAGGAGTAAATTTATGACCGTAACTTCACAATACAGCTTTTAGACCTTTTTTTGTCCTATTGAGACATTGGTATCTTTATTAAATAGTGAAATTCAGGTATGAACATTTAATTTTAATATGTTGTAATTTGCTTTTGCTACAATTATATTACAATATATAAACACATTTTATTTGAAATGTTATGGCCGCCTGTGTGGTCGAGTGGTCAACATCGTTGGCTACCGCTACGGAGGGCACGGGTTCGAATCCCGGTACGGGCAGTTTTATAAATTGATTTTTCAATCGATTTATGAATTTCTGTTCAAAGGCATGGATGTATGTGATGTCTTGAATTCCCCCCTCCCACCCATCCTATCCTATGAACGGGGCGTATGGAGAGCGATTAGCTAACCACTAGTCCTGTCCTTGCCCTTTCTTTCTATTCCTACTCTCTTTGGAAAATGAGAGGTTGAGCAACTGAGTAACAAGCAGTTCTCGTAGAAACATTTCTGTTGAGATAAACTCCATTAGGAGTCCATATGCTCCATATTGGGAGCGGACATGGAAAAAAAATAAAACTTGAAACTTCTACGAAACTATAAATCCCAAACATCTGTTTGGCTGTTGTGACCATGTCGTGTCCGTTTTTTTTGAGGCTCCCCTCTTATACCTGTTTTCATTACTACACATCAGTTCTTTTGAGGGTCTCTTAACAACAAGAATTGTTTTTTTTTCAAAATTAAAATGTACATGTTATTAGCACATTATAAATTACAGTCACAATTGGCGGGACATTTTCTAAAAAAGTCCCGGGACTTAAGACAGCAAAAAACTCGACAAGTCCCGGGACTTCTCGACACAGAATCCCTATTAAGCACCAATCAAACAAAGTCCACCCAAAAAAAAAAACACGATGTCTGATATCTTGGCATGACACGGGTGTCAACGCGTTGAGAAACATATTCAGACAAGCTATCGTATTTTTTTTTACAATTAAACTAAACATTCATTTTAGTTATTAATTTATAACTGACAAAATTAATGTTGGTTTTTTTAACATTCTATAGGACGAAGGTTAGATACAAAGAAATAATTATAAGATGCTTCTCAAATATGTGAAACACTTGACAAAAATTCAGTTCGATATAAGTTATCAAATTTTATTTTATATTTATTAATTATTCTTTTACATTTTATGCAGTTGATTGACCGGCGAGAACAGCGAAATAAATAAATGCTATTGAGTCTATCTTATTATTTATTCAAAGCATCAATAGTACACGCAAGAAAATGTAGCGCTCGCCGATGGTTGGTGTGCAATGTCGTGAAACTTCTACTTCCTCCAGGGCCGCCGATATAAAACAGGTTGCAGGACCCCTATCACAACTTAGTTTTATTTAGGAGTGCGCGACGGATTTTCGCTCAGTTGCATTTGTAGACTCTAGACGAGTGGAAGCAATATTAAATTAATCTAGTGACCAAACATTCATCATTGAATTATCAACGATGGAGGCGAAATACCTTTTCATTATCGCCCTTGTGTATATGAGCAGGTAAATGCATTCACATTTTTTGTTGTTGATATTTAACAGTATTTTGTTAAATGTCAACATGTTGCAGTAATCGGAAAAAGTGTTTTGAAATTAATCAGTGAAAATGTTGATGTACAATATGTTTATAATAATTATAAAACAATGGATGATATTTGTAATCAATTATTGCAATGAAATTTTAATTACAGCAATACATACAAAACAATGTCGTCTATTTCATAAATAATTTATTAAGGTCTCTGAATCTTATTATTTATGTTTAACAATGAATATTAAAAGGCTTAAATTACTAGTCTAAAAAAAATCGATTACAAATAGAAAAATATATATATATCGAAAGCATCCGTTTTATAAAAAATATGCGTCGTAAATTATTTAATATATTGTTTAAAACTTATATGTTTTTATAAATATAATATAAATATTTGAACCATTATGATGGTGATACATTGATATTTTAATACAGATTAAACAAACCTACAGTGCTACATTTGCTTAGTATGTTGTTATTTATAATTCTAGATAATTATTACTTTACTGTTAAATGCATAATAGATTAACCTTATTAATAATGAAACACTTAACTTTTAAGTAATTAAAATCTAGACATCTAACTTTATTTATATTATACAGTATAGCTGTTTGATTTATTATATTTTATCGTCAATTAATATTATAATTATTGTCACTAATTTTTATATCATGCAAGGCTGACCTACATATTTCATCGGATCTGAATAACGCGACCCACTGTTAAAGGAATAAATATTATTTGTTATTATTAAAATACAAGTTATAAAGCATCATCGTTTATAATGATAGAAGTGTCAGTGTTAAAGTCATTAGTGTATGATGTCAGAACTATCGATTAACTATCTAAATGAAAGTGCCTAATATTAGATGGAAATGTATAATAAACAAGTTTCATTAAGCAAACGCAGTTTTGAATTATTCCACAAGTCTCAAAAAACAGATAAATATTTAATACGTTATTCAGTAGAGAAGTGTTTCTAAAACTAGGGTACGCCAGCTCATTCAAGGGGGTAGTTTAATGAAATCATATATCTATTCAAACCTTATCAGCGGTGGGCTGCCAATACGTTTGAGCCGAGTTAACGAAAGGCTCGCTTAATCTCAAAACAATTCTCGGTGTTCTGGGGATAGAGTGAACTTTTTTTATTACTCTTAACCAATCGATTGTTACTTAATACACTTATAATATGTAACAATATGCAATTTACCGTAAACTAATCAATGTAAATGACTATACAATGTACTACTGTGTACACTGAAGCTGTTGTAGACAATATATTAATCAGAAATTGCAGTTATGTACTAATTTGATCTGAAAATATTGTTTTCTCTTAAATCATCAAGTGGCTCGATGGTCTTAATAAAGTTTAACAAGAGGCTCGTGAAAGCCCCTTCAAGCCCCCTTCAACCCATCTCTGGACCTTATCGAAAAAAATGTACTTTGCATGAATTTTTTAGTCTATATCGCAACAACTGTTTTAACATTTGTTATTATCCATTATTCAGTTTTATTACGCGAGTACTAATAATTATTTTATCACAGCTAGTCTTCGTAAATTATCACAATTATCGTAAATAAAATTAATGTACATGTTTACAGTACTTAAATTGTGGAAAATCCGTTTAACACGTGTGAAAAATTACGAAGAAAAAAATCGGTCAATAATCATTATCACTGTGTAAATTCTGTTTGTGACGTATGGTATATATTTGAATTACGCTAAACACACAATTGTGATAAACTTTTAATAAACTCTAAATAGTATTTACTTATTTAACATAAAAAAATAGAATTCAATATTGTTTAAGTTGTATGTTAGTGGGCGAAATTCTCTCCGAATAAATAAATACTGTTCATGATATTTTAAATTAATGCGCGCAAAAAAAAACACAACTATTTAGAGAAACTTATCAATAGATTTCATCATTTCTGTGTAGGATGAATAATTGCCTAAATCGACAGTGTGAATTTGTATTTCATAACTTTCACATGTTAAATTTAAATGAAGATGCTTAGTAAAATGTTTAGTAATTATTCTCAATTTTAAAATAAAACATATGGCATTACGTATTTCATTGTTTTGTTATAAAAAAATATGCTTTTATTGAAATTATATGTGGCAAAATACCAAAAAAAATTGTTTGCTAATTTTCTTACTATTGAATTATCTTTTTTTAATAAAAACATGTCCATTGTCAATGTTAAACATATAAACATGTTCGAGCTTATTTCTACAGCAGTTTTATTTGTATGAGAACTGTTTTTAGTTGCTAATCTCTCTTTTTTAAAAGAAGAAGAGTAACGAGAGAAAAAGCGGTTAGATAACCGCTGTCGCTACACCTCATTTTTAGCAACAGGGTAGTAGATAATTAAATAACATAAATCTTACGAACAAACAATTTAAAACACTATTCTTTCTTTGGCTCAAAAACTTGACTTGATTTTCTACTCCCTAAGGTACAGCAATCAAAGCCAACGACATTAACCGTTCGACCACGGACACGGATTTAGTATACTTATGTATATTGAAAATAAAATATTATAAAAGAGTTATATATAATTAATATCCAAAACGACATATACGATAGCGAATAGAAGAGTAATTAAAATACGAATGGCAAAAATCAAACTGTAAATAATTAAATCGTGATATTAATTTCAATATTTTCATATTAAAAAAGTACCTGATATGTCCTTCAGCATAACTCTTATCATTTTAGCGAATAGCACCAATGACAGGTTTGCCATTATTTGATCAATGACAAATACTATTGTTTTGATTGATCACACAATGCTTTCAATTACAATCGCCAAATAATAATATTATAAACAAACCTTCCAAAATGGCGTACTGTATAATGTATAAACTGGAAGAAAAATATGTATCATGATTGCAGTCAATTAATTCATTTGTCCAATATTCTGATTCAAATCGTACAAAATATCCTATGCATACATAACTCATCTGTCAAAATTATTGCAACCATTGAAGTAATTGTGTTCCATATTTGAATTCAAAATAACATGAAATGTGACTATTTACGGTTGAGTACTTTGATTGAGCACTAGAGCTTGTGTCGTGAAAAGTTCCTTTTTCAAAATAATGTAATATTATCCAAAGACAATTAATTATTTCATACCTTCACCTGTCATGTGTATTTTATTTCTTTGTGCACATGGCTGTTGACCTCTAAAGATAGTCAAGAATACCAAGTCCCTTTTAAAGATGCGTTTTAAATGATTAAAACATTACCTTTAACATTGCCGACTTACTTAAACGCAAAATCAAGTTACGCTTTGAAAGTGAAAGTGACATTATAGCAGAATTAACTCGCCGTTTGTCCTTGCCGTGTGCTCGTTGCAATTTAATCGTCTCAACTAAATATCGTGAATGGCTATGTTACAAACACAAAGTTAAACTAATCTTCGATGCTGTTGCTATTGTAAATTAAAATAAATAAACAAAAAACATCGAGTATATATTATAACATTGCACAAAAAATTGTTATGCTAAAACTATCTTGCTCTATGGCAAACAGGTATAAATAATTCGTGGTACAAGTAAATTAAAGATAAAATATATCCAACTATTATAAAAATAAATAAAGTGAACTTTCCAATTTATTTCATTTTTTCGTTGTATTTTCTATACGTTTTAAATAATAAAAAAAACGATACGATCATAAATATTTAATGTTTATGATTCTCCTATCGTTTAATCTATGTATGTTATATTGACTTGACTTATAAATAGCAAAGTTAAAATCTGTCAAAATGTATCTATATTCGTTAAAAGTTTTAATTTTAAAGACAGTATACAATTTTAAATCATGTCGGCTTACAATGTGTAGAATATGAGTTTTTTATTAGCTCAACTCGATATAAATTTTCGACGAGAACTGCTTGTTACTCAGTTGCTCAAGCTGCCTTTTTTTTAAAAAGAATATGGAATGTAGAAAAAATTACTAGTAGGTGACTTAAGTATTAGTGTATTACTTACGCTATAATACGTTTTCAATATAAGACATACGAATTTCCCAAAAGTAGTTTTTTTGAACAAAGAGGATAGGACAACAAATAAAAAAGATAATTCAGTGCCGGTTTCAATTAAATTGTTATTTCTTTTTTTTCTAAAAATTTATGATATATTTCAGGAGAAGATGTAGTAGGAAGTGTGAATAAATCAAAACCATTTATTATATCCTTAAATACTAAATCAATGTCGGATAAAAAATAATACGGATGTATCTATATTTCGTTTTTTTTCCCACAGCGTTAAATGGCTTGTATCCTTTGGTTACGTACAATTGAACAGGAAATAAAAGTGCGCTCGTTTCCAATAAATTCTTCGCCGTTGGTAGCGAAGCCTTCCTAGTAAAGTGATTTTAGCCATTTTCCGGGTTGTGAAGGTCTTTTGTGATTACCTGATAATCATCAGGTAGAAAACGATCACGGCTGGGAAAATGTAGACGAAGAACAATTTATTGTTTATGGTCAACTTGTTTGATTATGGCGACATTTTAAAACACCACTCCTTATTTGCCATGGTTAATCTTCTTTATCCTTCAATGTTACCTAGATGCGAAATACCTGTTTTATTATTATAATTTAAACGCATCCAAAGTCATATGTAGGTATGCGACTTTGATATGTATTGTAAAAATATATATCTTAATTCAAAACCCGTTTCTACTTAAATCTATCATAATTTTTTAAATTTAATGTTATATTATTAGAAATATTTTTTTACGAAACGTCTGTCAAATTCATAGAAAAAATGTAGTTATTAGACCGTTTATTACCGTTTGATTAATTTTAGTCCTTTAAATTAAATTGAATTTATATGAAACACTGTGGATATAATATAACACAACGAGTTAAGACGAATGTTTTGGATTTTTTCTCAGCCATTTTATTTGAGTCCATACAAATATAAAAAATGTAGTACTCTTTACTTGCGGTAACATTTTTACAGACGGTAAAAGATGAATCAAATTAAGTATCAAAGACATTGAATAAAAATGCCACACAAATTAAGTTTTTCTTTTCGTAAGTTACCTTTGAATATTTTTATTGAAAAGTGTCTTTCATTAGGTATTGCTATGATGAATCTAATAGCTTTTTTGCCTTTCAGGTATGTTAATGTATTATAAAACTTATTTAACAAGTACGCCATGATAGATGTTTACCTAGACCCGATTCATCAAAAGGTTATTTACCTGATGGTTATATCCGATTAACACAATCAAGGTGTGAAAAAATATTACCTAACAATAACTGAGAATTTCTGATGATTGTTTGCCAATCGATAAAAACCAAAATATAAACCGCGTCTACTACAATAATTAGTAAAAAATCTGTTTGATAATTGAATCAAAATATTCAATTAACTGTAAAAAACTGGAGATATGCTAAAATAGTATTTTTACCAATATAAGTTTTTTGGTTGACTTATATTAGAGACAGTTAAGGTATTAACTTTCAGTTCTTGATAACACGAGATAGGCATTATTTTTATTTTATTTACAAGATGCAATTTAGCAACGTTATAATGTAAGTAAGTTATGAATTAAAATTTGGATGCAACGCCCACTAGCGGTTTATGCAAAACAGCTGCATTTTATCGATAAAATTGGATATTCTTAAAGTATAATGGAAAAATCCAAATATTATTTTTATTATAATTCATTAACATAATAAAATGTCACAAACCATGTATGAAAACAATTATAAAAATCAAATGACAAAATGAATTTCTGGAAATTGCGGTCTTAATAGTTATGAAGAAGGGTTCTTGTCTAATTGTAGCCTTTAACTGGAATTTCCTTGGTGAATCCTTTTCATTTTCTTTAATTACGTCTTTCTCACTCTCCTGTCTTTGACATTAGTTTATGACAGCTTCGAATCCTTATTTAATAGACACAAGGACTACGTGAATCCTTTTTTATAAAATCAATTGTGCTTTGTCAATTTATTTATTGCAAATGAATAAAAGATTTTTTATCATCTAAATTATATTTTCCTTGTTTTCATGATTCCAAGAAAATATTTTATTTCTTTATTAAATTCCGAATATAACACAACGAAATATATTTTTATTCACTGTGGGAAGTTTCGTCAACCTGTAGTAAGATATTGGAAATACCCGATATTATGTTTTCATGCAGATTCATAAATAAGCAGGTAGTCTTTCGAACTAAAAATAACCGCAGAGACTACTGACGTCCGTAGATTGTTAAATTAAGTTTAGAGTTAATACTTTAATCATTTACGCGTGGCTTATTATTTATTAATGATGGCAACATATGTAGCCCAGATAGTGAAGATGTTTCACCCAATTATATCAGTGATTACAATGCAAGTTTTAACAGCCGTAAACTTGAATTACGCGCATAATAATAATACAACCATCGAGAAATAAAATAAAATATCAGGTATACTTTAAAATTTAGTGTTTTTAAATATGGAATAACCACTTCAAGTATTAATTTATTATGTTTAACTTGAATTTAATTATTTGCTGTCGCTTTAATGAATATGAAGTAATAACTAATTTACTAGCAGAAAAATATACAAATACAGCATTGTTAATTCAAATCAGATTTCCTTGAATATCACACTAGTATAGTAGCGTCAGATTGAATTATTTTATGTTATATTCTCGCTTCTCTCTTTCGGTTTTTGAGTGTTGCAACATGTAAACCGAAAGATGAAGATGTACGACTTTTGCAGTAAGCTTACGCATTTGTTTGCCTATTATATATTTAATAATTTGATTTGTATGTTTTACTTTTAGTGTCTCTTGCCATGAACAACTGCGCAGATTTCCCGACAACTTCCAATTCGGAGTGGCTACTGCTGCTTACCAGGTTGAAGGAGCGTGGAATGTAGCGGGTAAGTTATTTTGATTACAAAACTAGAGAAACGGGTCCTACATAAAACGAATGTTAATTTAATCCTATCGTTCCAATATTTCAAACACGTATGCAACTCGATAGTTTCAGCGATTAGAAACCTCATGTTGTTCCAAGTTATACAAATTTATATATACACTTTTGGTGAGATCGTTTTATCAATACCCACTATTTGATTTTTATAGTTTGAGTTTATAAATAGATTATTTAAATTTATTGAAAGTACTTTTTTCCCACGTTCAAATTAATCAAATTAATCATAAAATACGTTTCTATAAAATAAGTGCGAAGATTTTTTACCGATAAATTATATTTACAAAAGAATTTTTCGGCATCTACACTAACTATTAAACCGATTTAATAGCGGCACAACCAAACTCTTCGTATTTAATTTTCGTGGCTATTTACATATCTTTTTTTTTTTATTATTCGATAAACTTTTTTCCTTTCTGCATCACTCCGAAGACGATGTCTCCTCAATGATACAGTTAAGATACATGTTTTTAGGCAATTTTATAGGTAACAATAATAATAATTAGAAATATAAAGAGATACTAATAAAGGTTAATTAAATAATTAAATAATAAACACGGAAAAAAAAAATTAAATAATAATAAGCAAGAATGGCACTATTGAGACAACTTTTAATTTTGAAACAGATATAATATGATTAAGGATTGAATGGTGAGGGGCAGGGAAGGTAAACTTTTTCTCCAAAAGAAGTAGCAAATTTTTAGCAGTAGCAAAGAAGTAGCAAGCTATTTACATATCCATTAGAATTTTAATATTTTTATTACATATAGTATTTTTTTTTCTAATAATTACATGTAATATAAATAATACAATAACTAACCGATGATCTTTATATATTTGTTATGACACCTTGTTATTTTTAAAAGTGTTTTTCGTATTCTTAACGTTTTGTAAATTCTTCTTCAACATGTGCTGTTCAAGGCCTACTTGGACTTTTAAATCACATATTCTAACGAATCTTTGTTTTGTAGTTATTTACGTATATTTTCTCCGTTATTAATTAAGAAAATCTCATGTCGAAAACAACGTTTTCCCATGTATATTGTAATTCAAATGATATTTTATTCTTGTTGATTATCATTAAATTGTCATGTTATTAATATATTATTTATGTTTTAAATGGTAAACGTCTCTTGAATTAAATGTCAACCTCATCGTCATGGTTGATTGGCGAACTTATAAAATGATTTCTAAGATTTAAGAGCAATTTATATTTTTATGACCTATCGTAAAAGTGTCAAATGAAAAAAAAGTACACTCAAGGCAACGAATATAAAGTAAAATAATTAAATAACGGTACTCGGATGTTTTTAAAACATCACAAACATAATGATTTTCAAATTTAGAATCCGACAAATGAAATTCAAACATCACATAGATTCTAGAAGATCAACGAAGACTTTAGATTTAAAAATCAAATAAACACGTTCTTATCAAATTGTAAGCGGTCGGGTAACCATAGATAATAAATCGACAGAAACGTGTTACCATATCTATAATATAAACACATTCAATGCACAGATAATTTTCAATGATGATTCACATAATATAAGTAAACAAACGTGATAAAAAAATCCGCGTTATCGCTGTATTTTTTGAAAAAAATTAAAGCGATAGTAAGGTATTTAAACTTCCGTGAACTGGTCAACGTACTTGACTTTTGACCATTTCACTTTCTTAAATATTAAGCACCGTCTCCGAGTGAAACAGAATGAGGTTTAAGTACAAGTGTGATTCGGTAAGAGCAGCATTCAATTATGTTACACACTTTGATCTTTGAAGATGGTCTTTGTTCTAGCCTTTTTCAAACTGTCACTTTTATATGATGTAATGGAATGTGTAACAAAAGGATAGATAATAAATTGATAATGATAGAGATATCAATACAATTGATGAGCTTGTAAATTTATTTATTATCAATATAATTATGGGAAAACTTTTCCTTTTATTAAAACTATTTTAATTGAGTGATTTCTATTCAAAGTTTTTTGACATTTTTGTTGATCATATCTTATATCAAAAATAATTATTGCAGCAAATATCAGCACATCAAATATACTAGTATTAAAAATATAACGCCCATAATCTATAAATCTCATTAATAATTTATTCAAGTTTATTTGAATAATAGTAGTTTTATAATTCTTTTTTGATTTTATTGAAAACATTTATTTTTATACGACTATGTCTTGATTTAGTGGTGTATGAAAATCTGCCATGAGTGAATATTTCCGCATATGGCTTTATTATATTGAAAAGTCAACGTAACACAATATGTGTTAAAACTGTATGCACCCTGGCCTATATTGATTATTTACCCAACAAGCTATTAAATGTATCAAAACATCAAACAATTCTCCAGCATTTTATATGTTAATATCTATTTGAAAATATCTAGATTTTGTACAAAAAAATTAATAAATTATGTATCTTGTCAATATACTCACGGTGTGCATGGATTTTTTAGAAACTGTGAAATAATAAAGCGAGGCGGCTGTGTTTGCTTCTTATTTGATGAATTCATTTTAAATGTGCTTATTTGAGTAGTGCCTAAGTAATTAACAACAAATCGTTGAATAAAAAAAACATTGAAGTGTTGAAACGCACGAGTAAATTGTTGAGCTATTAATTAGTGTTTGATGATAATAATTGACAACGCTAATTTATGTCATAAAAAACACTATTTTTGACGCCGAATAAAATACATAATTCTTGCCATGCCCGAGCAGCTCTGTCCTTATTGTACTATCCGGGTCATTTTTTTGGTTTCCATCAATTTTTGATTTACACAATGAAACGTGTGAATTTTCACTTAGCCTTCAAGAGATTATTTCAAACTGACTTCGCTTCAATTCGAATTTGTATCATAGCAAATGGCAGTGAACGATTTTACTTGTTGCTATTTTTTGTATTAAGTAATATCTACCGAAAATCTGAATTATTTTTAATCTGTTTTAAGTTATCAGAATTATAATGAGAATACACTTATACATTACTATTATAATCAAATCAACAAATTATTTTTTTTCTCACGCGGACGGCGATAATATTTATTTCTGTGAGATTCTTTATAATCTACACTAAAATTAAATTTTAGGCTTAAAAAAATATATTATAATAATAATTGTTGCCGTGTTTAGTTCATCTATATATTTTGTACCCATTATTTTGTTGAATATAAAGTTTTAAGTTTTTTGTTTACCAGAATGTATTAAATTAAAAAAATACTACTACTTAAAGCAGGACTTGCACACCTTTTTTAGCTTCTATAGTTTCGGGCCACATGGAAAAATGATATTTGAAGTACGCTTAATATCTTTATTTATATTTCATGTAAAACAGCCGTGTAAAAAATATACAATTATTTAAAAGGTTCCACTACGTTTGACTGTATTGTTTCAAAACCGCGCAAAAGAGAATTAGGTGTGCTTATTTACAAAATATGTTTTTATTGCGATATATTTAGGAAACATATTGTATTTATAATTGAAAATTTAATGTGATCGTTTTCTTTGTAAATTTTAAATTGATTATGTAGAATTTGACATAGTATATTATGAAGTATTAAGCTGTAAATTTTATAAGTTAGCCTATTTCTATGAACCGATTTATTCTGCTTCATCAACGAAAACAACTGCTCAAATTGATTAAATTATTTTTTTTTTAAAAAATTACTACATTTTAATTTTAAGATGAAACATTTTAAGGCCACAAAAAAATTTGTGCATTTCTGACTTAAAGACATATTAATAGTTTTGGAAATTAAAATTTATTGTGTTTCGCTATGATAGTTTATATATAAATAAATACGAAAAAATAATAAAAGTAAAAAATAAAAAAGTAAACTTTTAAAATTGATTCCTGATTAAGTGATATATTTAAATGTACTATATATATATATTAAAATTGAATAATTTAGCTTATAATACATAGTAATTAACAATTACATTTAGTGGCGTGACTGAAAGCTAATTAGTCTTCAATAATATGCTGTGTCGATAATCTTCTATAAAATTATCGTTGCAATTATGGTAAATTTTATCTTCATGGCCATTTTGATAATATTTACTCACAAGAGGTTGTTAATTTATTATTTAACATTAAAAAAGTAACGTAACAAGAGTAAAAACGGTTCGATATAATTCTGTATTATGATAGACGGTATGTTTGATGGATTCCGCGGTTGCTTTATGGAAATCAAATTTTGGTTATTAATGTAACAATGTTGTGTTTCTTTGTTATTAAGCTCGTTGTTTACTAGACAATCGTGACACTAAAAACCAAATATATTATGTACAATTAATTTCCAAGACCCCTATTTCAAAACTATAATATCGACGTTACACTGGCAGAATGCGTTGAGCCTAAGAATCTTGTTTGGGATAATCGTCATTTTCAATAATCATGAAATTATAACATGTCGAATTATGAACTATACGATTATTTATCGTTCCAACCACGAACGAATTCGAACCGCATATTTAAAAGTGTTAAGTTATTTATAGTTATTTTTCCCAATAATAACATTGAACGGAATTGACTTGATGTAGATTATGTTCAAAGTATATAAAAGTACACAGAATATGCTGCACTTGTTATATTAGAAGATACTGTGTTTTAATATCTATCTATCTATTTGCATTAGAGTATCCGATCCCGGAGCCTTTTTCCAATCCCGGGATTTCGGGATTGATAAATTTTCAATCCCAATTTGTCACAAAACCTCGTTTTTTTTTAGCTCGCCGAGGAATTTGAAATCCACACTTTGCTTATTTCGTTTCAATTTTCGGGATTTGCTAAGAATTTCTCAATCCCGGGATTTCGGGATCAGAAAATTGAACGGGATCCCGAATCCCGGGATTGGATGCCCTAATCTGCATTCACAGCTCAAAACAGCCAGTTGTCTAACAAAATGTCGACAAATATATGTACTGCGGTTTTGTGAGAAATAATTTCCAAATAAAAATCTGGCTTCTTAAACTAGCATGTTCTTAAATATTACGTAATAAAATCGTGAAAAGATAAAAAAAAATCCAATCATAAATATTGATGTTTACTAATGCGTAGTTAATTATAGCAATTACTGGCCAAAATAAAAGAAGAACAGCCATAATGTTTCACTATCGCAAGTTTTAATTGCCGCTTGCATTTTCATTAGTGACTTAAATTGTAAACATTTTCTTCACTGTATTTTTTTCGACTCCTGGTTTTCAATAATAAAAATACACATGAATTAATTAATTAATTTGCAATACCTTAAATTTGAACGGTATTTACATAGTGCTTGTGTTTATCTGGCCAGCATTTAAATCAACTACAGTATTGATCGTCGTTAAGCTGGCAGAAAGCTTTAAGTAAAAAACCGGCTGTTTTAAGTTATTAATGCCGACAAATAAATTTTAACAGGATGTACCTTCTAAATAGAACAAATTTATAAATATTCTGTGTATTTTTACATAATTACATCGAGTCAATTCTATTATTTTTGGTAAAATAACTACACATACATAACTTAACACTTTTACGTATATGGATCGAATTCGTTAATCATTGCATTGTCATAATTGTTTTGAACAATAAGTCATATCTACAGTTATAGTGTATAAATAGAGATGTTAAAATTTCACGATTATAAAAAAAAATGGGATATCTCAAAACATTTTGTTTTGACTAAATGCCGCCTGCCAGTATACCAACGATTAACGGCAAACATAATATTTATACTGACCATAAGTTTAATAAAATACTCATTATTTAACTATATTAATACTAAACAATTAACCAGTCCTCACAGAATGTGCTAGAAGCATAAGTCTAGAGAAAAACCTATGACCTTTTCGGTACGCAGGCGTATTTTTTTGACTTATTCCAAAGTTTCTTTTCAGAAATAATATTACATAAATAAATGCGGACTTCCGACATATAAATGAGATGGTCTAAGACTTCCGTTGTTTTGAATATTACAAAAACAAACAAGAAAATAGGTTCATTAGTTTTCAATCAAACGATCGAGTGTATAAAATGTTCTTTTATCTTTTTGCTTTTTTTTTCCATGTCCGCTCCCAATATGGAGCATATGGACTAATGGAGTTTATCTCAACAGAAATTTTTCTACGAGAACTGCTTGTTACTCAGTTGCTCAACCTCTCTTTTTCCAAAGAGAGTAGGAATAGAAGGAAAGGGCAAGAACAGGACTAGTGGTTAGCTAATCGCTCTCCATACGCCCCTTTTTGCTTTACCCTATTTATAATAATGAGGCGTTAGAGTGCAAACTAGAGCTTTCCTTATCAATTTATAATTGTTTGAACTCACGGTATTAATCCAGGTAAGTTTATTTGTAAAAATTATAGTATTGTAAAGTACAAGTTGATTAACCTTACATGTATGTTGTTTATAAGTCATAATATCATAGCGTGCATGCAATTCAATTTATTATGCATATCCAATGCTTTGTGTTAATTGCAATGTAACTTTTTGTAAAAGATCAGATTCTATAAAGCATAAAACACATTTAATACTATGATCTTGTCACAGTTATTATAACCGTTAAGATATTTATAAATGGCTAAGGTAATAAAAATATATTGCATTTACATATTAACAATATCAAGGATGCAAGATTCAATTCCTCCACGACAATCATATGCTAATAAATTATGAATTTTGCTTGATGTGTAGCACTATATCCGCTATCCGTATAGTAATTTATGATTACATTAATAGATTATTAGATTTTTTCAGTTAATAAACATAATAATTAAAGTAAGATTTAAGTAACCCGCACAACGGAAGTTAATGTATGGCATTGTATTTCATTTTATCATATATCTATACAAATATCGTAAGAGAATAGTTTACTATTCGACGAATATTCAAAGCTATTGTTGTGTTGAAGTTATTTCCATTATAATAAAGACTTATTTATTTATATTTTTATGATTTTTATTCTCTTTTGACCATATTCGCTACCGATGTGGAACATACAAGCTCGTACGATTGCTATGTAACAATACTAAAGATTATGTATCGAGACAACCCGAGAATAAGTTCCCGGGAAATCAACACTGTATAAGACTCTCGATTCCCCAAGACAATTAAATAAAACAACCCGAGACTTGGTTTTTTTTTTAAATACAACTCTTTTACCTAATTTAATTCATTTTATACAAATATATTATAACCATCAAATTACTGACCCAACGTATTATTTATCGAACGAAACGGTTTCATCGCCAAAACTAAACGATTCACTATAAATGGTAATAAAAATCAATACAAATATTAATAATACAATTTGAGTTATCGACAATGTTTATGCGTAGAAATGTTCGCTTAAATATATTTTCAGAAAAAATACAACAGTGCGACGGTCTCGTAAAATGGGAATTTTCCGGGAAATGAAAATTTATGCCTCGTGTTCCGGACCATGAAATAAGCCGAGACTTTAGAGTCCCTAAACAATACATATTTAACTATGGCTCGTATTTTTCTGGTCAGAATTTACATTACATTGGTCAGAACTTTATTAAATGGTCATAATATATCGGTCAGTGTAAATAATCATAATTTAAATGAAATTTAAAAAAAGCTTACCTTAACCTAACCTAATCATAATGGTTATAAAATATTCTGACCGTATAGTATTTTTGTTCTGACTGTTAATATTTTTATTTTAACCAAAAATTGATTTAAATTGTTTCCTTTAATTATTCAGTATTAACTAAAAGTATGACTAGGGTTTTGTCTAAAAATACAAACACATTTCCGTTACAATATTAACGCTTGATAAAAGATTCAATCAAGCAATACATCTTCATCAATATGCATCGTTCACCCTTTCGAGAGTATTGCATAAAATGTGAGATTAAGTTCTTATCTGGTTTTTAAAAACCTGTCTGTAGGAAACGTACTTCTTTAGTGTTAAAGGTTATTATTTGGATATTTCTTCTTCGATTTTTTTTTATAAAATAGCATCGTGTATTCGATAATTTTAATTTGTATGTAGGAATGCGGCAACTATAGTGAAAAATATATTACCTGCGATATATTTCAACATATTTTCATACAATCATATTTTTTAATTGATTTTGTAAGTACTGACGTATTATTTGAATGATAATGTACCCATTGTATATGGAGTGTTAGGAATAATAGACTTTTGTAATACTTCAATATTAAATGCGCAAGTTTACAAAAATGTATTAATCACATTTCGATCTACCTATTGAATGTAGAATTGAAACATAACAGTAGTCAATCTTCACAAAGTCAATGTAGATTCTGGCGTAAGCAAGCGACATTGATATCATCGGCTGTTCAAAGAGTGATGTTATCGAAATCTTTGTAACCTTAAACAAACAAACGGCAAATGAAATTTAATTGAAAATCTACGTGAAAAAAACAATATATATGTCAGTCACAAAGTCGACGTCACAAATGGATAACCTCATCTTAGTTAACCAAGCCATCAAAACGGTCGATGAGTTATTGATTTCTGTATAAGCGATGATATTAAAAGGAGAATTGTAAGTATAAACAAACGGACAAACAATTCAAACTTCATCTTGTTTATCACGAAATACAATTTTTCAGTTCTACAAAACCCTATGGGTCATATTACCTGGACGCTTAGCTACGGAGACTCTCGGAAGCTACAAGTGCTTGAGCGAAAAGTCCTCCGAAATATTTTCGGCCCTGTCTACGAAGACGGCATCTGGTGACGTCGGCACTATCATAAGTTTATAGCCTCTACGGTTAACCAGACTTTGTCAGATTTGTTGACGTTAAACGTCTATGCTGCACTGGACATACATTCACGCATGAATGCGCGGACAAATACAAAACGTATCACATTTTCTACTCCGAAAGAAAAATAGTGCGTTCGAAGACTGACGGAATGTCACAGGAGTTACGAGTGCTGGAGATCAGCGGTTGTCGTAGAAAGACGGAGGACTGAGTAGAGTGAATGAGGTAAATTGACACACTAGCGTCAGAAAAGAAGAACATTATATTTGTCGAGACCAATTGTATTACGACAAACCTGATTTCAGAACTGCAATTACGTATTTATATAATTGAGTGGATGAATTGAAATATATAGAAATACATACATTAAATTAGGATAAAACAAAATCACCTAGGACAGTTTTCGTAGCAGGCATTCAGTTTTATTTCATCATTGAGGAAAAGAGAGAATCTAAAAGGTTATGTTTAATATATTAAATTATACAACATATACATGTAATATTATTACAGGTGTTTGAATGCCACGTGCGAGCTTCAATCTAACGAAAAAGTATATTAAACTGTTTTCCTTGTTTATTTATTTCGTGCGTTTTACAACAAGGAAATGTTTGAACGAAATATGTGTTGTGTAATTGATTTGGCATTTGTAAAGTTATTATATTATTATCTAACATCTAATTCTCGTGGATTTAATTTTTGATATTTATAATATATCGCATATTTTTAGTGTTAACATTTGATTTGTATTGTGTTGATATTGTGGTGAAGACTTTATTACTGTATCAAATATTTCGCAAGCCTGGGCCAAAACATAAACATATTCAAGATTATGGCAACCGCAGTAATAAATTATTAATGAACTTCACTAGAAATCTATGCATTTTTGCAAGTATTTATTTGTCAAAAATGTCATTTGATTAATATGCAAAATCTTTTTAATTTGCTGAAATACAATGATATTTAAGGTTAAATAAATGTCAATAATATTGATTTCACGTAAACAGCGTACTCCAAAAAAAGTTAAACACTTATTTAGGATTCGTATCTTGTTTAAAAAGATTTATAATTGAAAACAAACAGAACGTTAAATAAATACTGCATCCAAGAATAAATGAATATTTTATTCACATATTATTATGTTAGGACCGATTAAGATCGAAGACATACGGGGTATGACGTATTTTTCGTGTACTGCAATGACAGTCAATCCTACAGACAATGTATTTTAGTGATACCTTATTAATGTAACAATCTACAATCAGCTTTTTTTTACACGGTAGATATGTTCTAAAAAACCGTGTAAAAAAGTGACGATTGGTTCCCTGAATTTAAAAAAAAGATGTGTTATTTGAAAAAATAGCAAAATTGTGGTAAAGAAAAATCGAGTAAAAATAGGTAATAATGAAGACTAAATTACAAACAATATTATAAAATATAATTCATCGCTACTTGAATATATACGGAGACTTTTATGACTGCCTGGACATACATCGCTTTCATCACTAGGTATAATGAAGCCTTTTGTTTGTTATTACTGTTTTATGTTGTTGATTTTTTTGTTCTGTTTTCCGTTTCTGTGTTTGTTTCTGAGAATCGTGTTATAAAAAACAATCCGTGTACAAATTTAGTATTCGTTCTTTTTCGTATATCGTGCTATTTCAAAAACGTGTAAAAAAGAGTTTAGTCTATATCACATTTAGTTATCACCATAGTAGGATCGTATAATCGAAAATTTAATTCAATTCTTTTGAAATATTATTTTTGATTTAATCAAAGTAATTTGTTATTTATTATGTCACGGTATCGGAAAATTTTATTTAATTTTGAAAAATATTTAACATCGCGTAAATAACAAAGTTTAAAACTCTTTTAATACTATTAAAGTATCGTTTTACTTGGAATAGTTATATAATCTGGCATTGAGTGATTGCATTAAATTAAGTGTGAAAAACGTGAAGTTTTTACGAATTCATAATATTCTGTAAGATAAAAAAAAACACGATGCTTAAACACCTTAATAAAACATGCTTCATAACAAAGATCTGTTTCCGAGGTGTCATTTTGAAGGTGAAACATAATTAATATATTTACAATTCGTTTCTTTAAATACGCTTTTTTCCCACAGGCAAGTAACAGAGATTATCTTTTTTTTAACTATTATTATAAACATGTAATTATACATAACTACAATGAATAATGGAAGGTTTTGTGTGTGAAAAACGCAAGATAAGGTTATTTAATCAATTTCGCTATGATCTTAGTTTATCCATCGCTGGTAAAAATGTATTAATTTTGACCCAAAAATGACAAGTCGTTAACTGAAGGTTGTGTTGTAATTGAAAATCTCTTATTTGTCTGGTTAATAAGCATCCAATGATTATTTTGTCAAGAATTACATTTTTTTATATAACACACATCGTATAAAGAAGAGTGCAGATTAAAATTAATAAAGCCCACCACAAATACTTAAAGAAATAATTGACTCGTTTAATATAGACAACAAAACAGGTTTTTGTGGATTATAATCGTCTTATTGTATAAAGTTGCTTTGTGTTTGACAATTTTACATCAACTTAAAAATCTGAGTTGTTTAGAAGAATAATTGTGCTGTATGCTTACTTAAATAAGAGTATTTTAATAGAACCAGACATATGCTCGCATAAGGGCCCTTAGACTCAGAAAGGCCCAATTTCGTACATATAAAATTAATACTACTGAGTGAATAATCTTTAAAAGTGCTTACCTAACGAGAAAATGTTGAGGGGATTTTTTTATACGAAAGATAATATAACTGTTTGTTGTTTTTATAGTCAGCTAAAAATTCTCGGATAATACGTATACTGTCACTAATCCGTCAAAAGTTGGGAATATACAACTCAAAGTCGTTCGATATCTATGTATACATTTTATTTTTGTAACAAAAAAAATATGGGCGTTTTGATAACTTTTACACATGTGCCCAGATTTCTAGTTACGCCACTGGATAGCACAATTTAAAAATAGTTATCAACACCACATATTTGATGTTATATTATTTAATACATCATAGTATTATAATTGTTTATTGAAGTTTAATTATTATACTATGAAGTAAAGAATGCTTAAAACAAACATCATAATCATATTGTATTGACATACATCAAAAAATTCAATCTGTTAACTGGAGTCATTACATGAAATATTACCCCAGGCTTAAATATAAAGATAAGTGTAGGTATACATGTAAATAAATACTGTTAAATTTTCAAGAGAAAATTACAATGCTAAACTTAGGCGCATAAAGAAGCTGGAGATAGGCGCTATATTCTATCTACGTTATTCTTACTCACCATTTAAATTCGTTTAAATACGTTTGGAAATATATAAAAGCTTGGATTTATTAATAAATATAATTTTACTATAAAAATTGATTCTGCTTTATAAAATATTGGATTGATTAATATTAACAACCATGGTTTGCTGGTAATACTTAATTTTGAAATAAAATTGATGAGCGATATTCTAAGACAGTCCATGTCTTTAATCAATAATTTGTATTGTTCGGCTTAATCGAAAACAGGGATTTAAAATAATCGTAACTTTTTCTCAGCCTAGATATTAATTTACAATTGAACTTTCATTTCATCGTTCTGGAAGAATTTTGTAAGTAAAAAAACTGACTAAAATGTGTTAATTAAACAAAGAGATTCCTTGATATCAATTCTTTGTTTGAAATAACTCAGTTGGTGCATTGATTATACCAGTTTGCCGAAATAAAAACATTTTTTGTATGTGCAATTATATTAATACTGGCTAAATGTAAAGTCTATTAATGTTAAGCTCTTATTTGTGTCAGATTGGCATTAATACATCTTTATTATGATATTCTAATTATCTATGTAACATAAAATATCGATGCTAGAAGCATTGTCTTACAAGCTTATATTTTTCATTTACTGTTTACTCGGAACTATCAATTTGTTACTTACTAACTTCTGCTAGAATAGAGACAATATATACATTGTCATGTTGGTTTAATATACATTTGTAAACATTCTAAAATTATAACTATTGATTAATGTGCCTAGTGGATAGTCTCTTTTCAGTTGAATGCTTTCCAAAATGAGAAAAGTTGCAGATGTAATTTTAGTTTTTTTAATGTTTTGATACGTAAAAAAATGATTTTATAACCGTCTCACCGCAAACCAACTGAGATGAAAACATAATGCGACAATATTAGGTTAATTGACATATAATAAAGTTGCTTCATATAAAAGATAATATAACAATAACAATTCAAATCCTTAGGAACGATAACGTACATATATTATGATTGTAGATAAAGTATTCATAACTTCACGCCAGAAAAATATAAGTACTTTTGTGTGTTCAACTAGTATAAGAAGTATTTCAAAAGAGTTAGTAGTCTTAATTGAAAATCCTATACGAAATTCGTTAATAAAGTGCGATCAAATCTTCTTATCAAACATTCATTTTTCTTATCGTTTGCAAATAGTAAGACGTGATATTAAAATTATTGTGTTAAAAACACGACTCGCGTCCTTCGCCTCGTTGATAAATCTTACAAATACACAAATTAATTTATATCACGGAATGTGGAATCAAAGATAGTATTTTTTGTTTTGTTTCGCATAATGTTCACGCCGCGCATGTTTAATTTGTTGGCCATTTCGTTGAAGACTCCCTAACCGGTCTGACAAGAGTGGAATATTTTGAATTAAACATTGACCCGATGTTATTAAACTTGTTGTTAAAATAAATACAAATCTTTCTTTCGTGCGATTGTTACAAAAGTAACATATGATCTTTGAATGGTAATATTAACATCGTCGAGTTATTCTTGTATGTAACAATTGGAGAATTTTACTCTAAGCAGAATAATACTTTGTTAATCTAAACATGCATTTCTAAAACGTGAATGTTACGTTATGAAATTGAGAAACATTCTAACGCATTGGTATCCTTATTAGCAAAATGAATGCTTTTCAAAAAACAGAATTGATTATTAAAAAAAAAAAGTCAGGAAAGGCTAATTTTTGACGACCTCGTCCGAACTTTCATATATTCGCGACTCCTATTAAAGAAGTAACTATATAAAAAAAACTCTGTCTATAATATATTTAGAAACTTTTACTTTTAAGTTGTTCACTGTGAATACTTTTTGAAAAATCATTATATTCATAAAATAAAACTCATTTGATTGGATCAGGACCAGTTTCGCTCATCACGATAATTTTAATCTTTTAAAAACACTTAATAGTACAGGACTATTTATACTTAACTAAGTAATACTTGGATAGATGTTGAGTCCGTGGCACAGTGTACAACGTCGATGGGTTCCGTGACAGATCTCACGGATTCGACTCCCAGTACGAACAGCTATATCGATTTCCGTTCTACGACATGGTTGTTTGTGGTGTCTAATAAATCCTTCCCACTCTTCCAATCCTTGAATAACAATGACTAGCGAGAACGGTTTGTTAACATCTAGTTCTATCCTTCCCTATCCTTCTATTTATATTACTCTCTTCGAAAAAGCGAGGTTGAAACGGTTATCGTATAATAAACCTCTGTTGAGATACCTCCATTTATAAGCCATATCCTCTACATTGGAAGCGTATGTGGATTTTTAAAAAGTAAGACTTTTTATTAAGTAAGTCTTAGTGGAAAATGGTAGTGATGAATTTTGAATAAATGTGGAATTAGTACATAACAATGAACACTACTTTTTGAATCTCTTATTGTGAATTAAATTCATAGCAATTGATTTGCATCATTGTTTTTCTTCGATCAAACTTTATTTTAATTAATGTGTGATACCATTTATAACGATATCACCCGCTTTGACACGGCAATGTTTAGATGCGCAATAAAAAGCATTTTTCACTAGACAAAACACAACATTTTAAGCATAATTAAATCTTTGCGGTGATAGCAATTTGGAATATACGTCATAAAAAACGGCAGATAATCAAATCGTGACCAGACCAAGTCTCAGGCCTTGGGCCGTGTTGCAAAAAAATAATTTATGTTTGATTGGACTGACAAAAAAGGAGGATGTGTGGTTTTGAGCATGCGATGTTCGTCCGACGGGGAATACCTAAATATGGTTTTTTAATGCTTTCGTAATATTGTTTTTAAGAGACCGACTTATCTGCTTGGTCAGATTTACTCATTCTTAAATATAAATCTACATCAATCAATGTTGTTCTAATGGAAAATATATTGTAATTACTGGTCATTAAAACGATAATCATCGACAAGTATGAAGAGGATATCATATTCTAAATAAACTGATAATTTCTATATACATTTGTTTTTATTCATGTTTTAATTAGTTTTAGAGGAACGTAAAATATGTTTATTGGCTATTTAGGAACAGGGTTGTCAGATTCCCAAAATCACAGATCGGTACATTTTTAAACACGTACACATTTTTTTAAGTCGGGATTTTAAGAGGGACTTACGGGACTCAGGACAGTCTTGCTCAAATAGAAACGTCTAGTAATCCTGTTTCGGCACAACACATAATTAAGAATTCTAGTAGGACAAAATATGATTTCTCAAAAAAACAAAAGTGACAGTTTTCTTAATCTTAAAAATCAAATGAATTAAATCGTTTTTTATATAAAGAAAACGTCTGAAAAAGTACTGTTAAATATTTAGTAAATATTATTTTGCTATTTTAATATAATTTATACTGTTTTTTTATATCCGCTTAATAACTGCAGTATTTGCCAGACATAAATATGTAAACTGCCGCCTTTGTAACACACTCGATTTTAATTGATCAAAAATGTACATGTACCTTAATCTTTTTCTAACTAACTCATTTTCAACAAAAAAATGAAGACAACCGTCTTTGATTCCAGCGGTGCTATTCCCGCGCGTACACACTTATTTTAGACGTTTTAAAATACACGTTCAACACGTGATTGTAATGAACGGCCTGTTTACTAAAAACGTGATTGTGTTGAGTATTTCAGACCGCCCCCTTTACTACAGAGTGATTTTGTATTCATTCGATACAATAATATTGTTTCGTATATTCCACTTTATATAAAACCCTTGCCAGATAACCTCCTATCGTATATTATATTTAAATTTTGTTATACAGATGACCGTATTTACATTGTTCTATAGGGGTTTTTTTAAGGGTAAATGATCCTCTAGTTTTCTGTTTAATTAACACTAAGCCACTGCTTAATCTTGGTATAATATTTACAACTTGAATTCCATATCATCTTAACATAGTATGTATATTACAACGCATTAATAAAGATAGCAGAGATTTTTGTTTTAATGAACTATGATTTTTGCATAAAGCCACTAAGCAAACAGACACGAGAAATGTAATTTCATTTTTGAATAATAAATATACAAGTTTATAAATAAGATATATACTCTAGTACAAAATTTTACCTTTGTGTAATGTTCTCAAAATTAACAACCGAACACATTTTAAAAACATCTTTAATAGCTCAAAGTTTGAGCCTCAAAATATCATTATATTACAAACGTAGAAAATAATAATGGCTCAGAGCATTCATGAATTTCGTTGGCTGTGTAATTTTATTTATTTATTTGGATAGCGTATATGTATTTATAATAGATCTACTTATTTATAAACGTCATTAGAAAACCATCTTTTTTTCAGACAAATCTGTTTTTGCATCACTATTAGTTGCCGAATTATGCCTTCGGAGAATATGAAAGTAAAATAATTATATCTTATCGATTGATTGAGTGATTACGACAAGTGACTTAAAAACAACTTGCATCATTTTAAAAGCGCAAGAAATTATTAAGTACACATGCGTACTTTCATATTAGACAATTTAAAAGAATTACAGGTCTGTTGTATATATATATTTTTTATGACTTATAATATATTTATTTTTTTACCATGTCCGCTCCGAATGTGGAGTATATGGACTCCTAATGGAGTTTATCTCAACAGAAGTGTTTCCACGAGAACTGCTTGTTACTCGGTTGCTCAACCCCTCTTTTTCCAAAGAGAGTAGGAATAGAAGGACAGGGCTAGGACAGGACTAGTGGTTAGCTAATCGCTCTCAATACACCCCGTTCATATGATAGGATAATATAGTCAATTCAATATAAATACACCCGACTCTTTTTTACATGATTTTGAAATAACACTGCACTAAAAATAACAAATACTACATTATTACACGAATTATTTGTTCTATCACGATTCTCAGACAAAGAATAAATTCATCAACGCATGACAGTAGTAACAAAAAAAAGCTTCATTAGATCCTAACACATTTTACGTGTCAGAAATTTCTAGCTAAGTTTAAAGCTTGTACATATAATCAAGTAGCAATGAATATTTATATTTTGTTCTTAATTAAAATAAATTTATGAATAATATTATTTTTTAATCACTTATTGGGACTTGATTATTACCCTTTTTATACAATTTTCTATACCACAAACAGTGGCGGCCGGTCAATGTGGCATTGGATCAATGCACCCGTTGTATATGCAGGGGTAGTATTTAAAATGAGTGAATGGTATACATGTTATGTTTGAATATTATTTCATGAAATATAACCGCCTCTGCATATACAAATGGTGCATTGATCCAATGCCACATTGACCGGCCGCCACTGACCACAATGTTGTTCTTTTTTATAATAACATGGTTTTTTAAATTCAGGGATCCAATCTTCAATAATTCTATGACTTATATGGCGGTTTTCTTATACACGGTTTTTGAAGTACACAATTCGTTTTGGCATTTTATTTAAATGTGTGCTTTATTATGATATGTTTTGAGAGCTAGAATGAAAAACTCGTATCAATCAACACCACAAATGTACATGAGAGTGTTGTATAGCAATTAATAAATCATAATATCCCGTTAACCAATCGTAGGCATTTTTTTATTCGCATCATTATTCAGCAAAATAGTCGGTGAATGTTGTTTCTACCAACAAACATCGACGGCGCGCTCGGACTTAGCAATTTAAGTTGTTGCAAGTTTTACTATCATACAATATTTTTCACTCTTTTAATTATTTTGTTAACATATTTTAAGTGACATTTAAATCTCACATCTTTTAATGCAATAATTACGTCACATATATGCAAAACGATACCGCATATTAAATATTATACATCTAGCATATCATAAATATTATATTTTATGTATAGATAAAACGTTATTTATTTTTATAATATTAATTCAATTTACTAGTATTGTCGGTAGTTATTTATTAAATTAACTTAAATATTAAGATACCTTTCGATTACGCCTAATTTAAATTAAGCAAGTACTTTATTATACTGGGAACAAATTAAATGGTCAGAGTCTACATCAATTTTTGGTCAGAATTCAAATAAACTTTTGGTCAGAATAAAAATATAATACGGTCAGATTTTTATAACCATTTTGGTAAGGTTAGGTTTTTTTTAAATTTCATTTAAATTATGACTTTTTTTATTTAAATTCTGACCAATAATTATTTATTCTGCCCTCTGACCAATATATTATGACCGTTCAATATAAATTCTGACCAATGTAATATAAATTCAGACCGAAAAAATACGAGCCTATTATATTTAAATAAAACGTAGACCCCTCCCTACGGCGTAGAGCTGTCAACAATAATGGCGGTAACAATATTCTACGCAATTGTATTGAGAGAAACGTAATCAATAATTTAATAAAAATACTAGTGATAACATTTAATATATTTCGTGTATTTTATTCAGTGTATTTGTCACACGTATTATTTTCCTACGTTGGACAATATTCAGTATCGATTTTTACATTTGTCATTTATGTATTTTGATTTGAGCCACACTTCTGATTGTTTGTTTGAAATGAATTTACATTGTAATACATGCCATCCATATTCATAGTTTGAGGGTTTTTATGTTTTGTAGTAATGGTACGACAAATTTACTGTTGCAAACGTCACAAAATGTATATATACCGATAACGGTAATGAACTATCGGTAAAAGTCATTTTCAATAAACTACGGTATAATTCAAATACAATATGATATGTTGTCATTTAATTATTGAGTACATTGAAATATCATAGTAATGTTAGTATACCTGGTGTTATCAAGCATCGTTATGACCCTTATTTACTTATTCTTACACAAGTATTAAGCTATTAAATAAGCAATCTTTATATGTGTATATCTGCATAATATTTATATAGGATATTTGTAAAAATGCAGCAAGACCACTATTCAAATAATATAATCATTATCAACGCAGAAGTTCTTCCTTTTTTTATATAATGTACATAGACAAATAATGTAGTAAAAGATATCATTAAATACACACCAATAGACAATTACCCACTTTTTATTACATTATAATCTCAATAGGTGGTTTGAGTTGCATGTTCAAATAATTAACTTTATGCTTTTGTTCCATTTTTAAAATATTATTCTAGACAATATTCGTGGTTGTCATTTGAGCAATGGGAAATAATAACTTGATAAAGGCAGAAAAAGTGATGTCTTTCTAACCATAAAAAAGTGATAGTTAAATGAATCGTGCTTAGAAAACATTACACATTATAAACAGATGAACATCGCGCATGTGATTCAAACATGACCAAATGTTTTAAGTTATCGGGTACGTTGTCTGATATTAAAAGAAAACTCGTCGAGACTTCTCGCCGTGTTCATAAAATTAAATCGCATATTGTTGATTTACATACCACACCGATAGATGCTGATTCTTCTTATGTCATATTTTATGAAATTAAATATTTCTCAACCAAAACTGGTTGTTTATAACAATATTATTTGTCTCGTGACTCCGTGATATTTACGAAACCAGTTATAATGACATGACTTTGATGTGGATTTTGTTTTGAGTATCCTCTTTAAAATTGCATTGTGTGTTTTGAAAAATAATAGAGAATTCGGAAATTTTGTTTTTAAATATTTTTTATTCGATTGTTTGAGAATAAAAAATGTTAGAGCTGATATAGTCAGATCACTTTTTTTTAGTCGATGTTATGGTTGATTTATTTATCTCTCTGCTTGAATCGCACAGTACAACACGACACTTGTGTACTATTTAAAGACAGAAAGAATGTTTATATAATAATTATGATCTTGAATATTGATGAGTGGCTTAGGGGAGAGGGGTATGATCAGTAGTGTGCTGCTATGGGTTCGCACCCGCTTCCTATTAAGACAAATCAGCACCGTAAACAAAATTTATTAAAATCTGAAGTTGTTTTGTTGAGCGCCTTTTTGATTGGGCAATGGATCGGCCACCATGTTAACTATAATATATTACCAAAACGATAAAGCACGACACTCGGAAGAAGACGAAACAATTAACCAGTATTTCATCATCACACTTAATAGTAAAAATCAAGGTCGCGAACTTTTCTTGGTGGAAGTTTGTTTCAACTTTGAAGTTGTGCAAAATCATATCAAGGTTGTTTTTGTTTGCTCACTTATCGCATTCCTCTCATGTATATATGCTATGATATTTACTGACCATAATGATTCTAGGAAAGTATAGTTAATAATTGATGACTACTGTTCCTCATACGTGCAATTTCAAATGCCAACTAGCATGTTTTCGTTTGTAGTGATTGTTATCACGAAGAATAAAAATATATTTTAAAAAAAAAAACACTCATTTGTACTAATTCTACAATTATTTAATATTATCAGGACAGGTTTATAGTATAAAAACATTCATCACTGTATGCAGTAACTATATAGTTTTAATTAAAGTTTACATTATTAAAATTCACGTTAACTGTAACAAGTGTACATATAATATCACTGGCGAGAGCTAGTCAAAGTAGAGATGACATTACGGTTAGGGTTTGGTTAGTTTAGATATATTGAATAGAAACATGGTGAGAATGACAACAAGACGTTGAAATTTTTAAGGTTATATGAAATATTAGATGACAGTAAAACAAAACAACTCTGTGATTGCGGGCGGGATTATTATTTGAGTTTATGAAGAATTTAATTACATCAGAATTTGTAGTTTATTTAAACGTTGAATAGTTAAAGTTTTCATCTGTTCTCTTGTGTATGCTGTCACTGTTACAATGTATACATTGAATAAGTGTATATTTTAACTAACACACATATAATATGTACTCAATTGTTTTATCAAACAATATTCAAAGTAATTATAGGGGAAAATCAGTATGTCTGCAGAAATCGGAATTTCCATAAAACAGTAAAGAACATATAAATAATAATAACTGTCTCTCAGTCTATTATTATTACAAAAAACGATTGATAAACCATTATTTACTATGTACGTTGTTAACGTGAAACAACAACAATTAGAGTTATTATAAATTTAGCATGGTAATTAGGCATTACTTCACACACTGCACCATCCTCATCGATTAATAAATTCTATTATATGACTATAAAATTTAATATTAAAATTTTCCTTTCCCCAGTCAATTTTATATTACGTAAGTATTTATTTATACTCTTTACAAAGTATGGAAAATATTTGCTTTTATTTCCATTTGACTATAAATTATCAAAACTATTGAAAGTTATAATAATCGAATAGTTTTGATTTGCTAATTCCTAATTACGCTTAAGTCTAAAACATGCATATGTCTTATTGTTTTAACAGCATTTTAAAAAAAAATGGTGTATGCTTATTTTCTGTTCTTTAATAAGCATAATTATTATTATCTAAAAAAAGGTTAGATATAATATTTCATAAATCTTGAAATCTAAAAAATGTGTAGGTATAAAACATATGTTTTCATCGTAATTATTTCGTATTAACAGAGAAAATTATTAGACATATACGACTGCGTAATGACACATTCCAAAGACAATAAATAAAATAACAGCATGTGTCGATCAATTAATAGTAATGTTACGTTAGACTATGTAAATTTGTATCTTGTGTTTTATAAAACTGCCCCAAATGACTTGGTGTAAATATATGACGTAACGAAACCAACACCGTATCTTAACATGACCCCCCCCCCCATCCTCTTATTTTAAAATCTTCAGATTTGCTAGTATATTTTGTATACGCTTTCTCATTCTGCTTAGGAACTGTTCAAAAACAAAAGTCAAAACATCGAACTAACTGTCATTGACAGAAATTTGAAATTGGAATATCGTTTGCAATAAACAATAGATACAAATCATAGATGAAAATTGATTCGAATCTTTCGAGTCTTCATTTAGATGTCAATTTAAAATAAATAATTCATAGAGAATTTTTATATTATGTATTTCAAACTCGTAAAGGTATCTAGACTTAACATTTACATACAACACTTTTTTATGTAATCTTTCCCATTGTTAATTATTCTGTTCACAGAAAATAGAAGTCGTCCTCATTTGAGCCACAGCACACATTAATTTGATGCAGCTAATGAAAAGTTCGACATCAAATTTGCATGCGTTAAATAAAAAATAAATCAAATATATGCTGCGAAGATCACTAAATAAGGCATTAATTAGATATGGATTATAATATTGAAAAACGATATATTCGATCGGAAGCACTTCAAGATTTATAAATTCTTGGGAATAGTTTTTTTTTAATACATCTTTTTATTTTTTGATAAGGAACAGCAGCGCTTACACATCCTTGAATATGATTACACATCGCACGCTACCCACCGGATATACACGATTAACATCTAATTATTCGAACAAAATGCTATTTCCGTTCATTTTGAGGCTTTGATTTACCTAACTGCGGTTTCCGATTGTGATTTTATTACCTGTGTGGATTGTTTCATTGGTGACATGTCCTTCGGTGATTGCAATCAACCTTTTATTTTATTGTAAGTGGTTTACGAGTCAATGAATCACGTAAAAGAACAATTATCATTAGTATAGTTTTTTTCTTAGATCGGTCGACTTAATCCGAGAAAAGTGAATGGATCTTTTGACTAGTTAAGCTGTACGATGGGTTAAGAAAACTGAAAAATGCATGTTTAATAACACATTGCATTAACATCAAATTATAGAACAAATTACCACTTGTTATGTCGTTTGACATGTTTTTTACTGAAACCAGTATGTAATCGTGATGTAATAAACTTATTTATCGACTATCGGTATCATTAAGTAACATTACTGGTCTTGAATGACGTTACGAACCTATAATATTTAAAATATATATTTATTTATAATAAGTCATGTATGCATTCTTTACTGTGATATAAAATACCCAAGAAATTAAAAAGAACATATACATTTTTTTTTAAAGTTATAATATTGATCTTCCCGTTATTGGTGGTCGTTATTTTTTCCATCTCTTCATTCCAGATCTCACGGGTTTGAGTCCCAGTACGAATAGTATTTTTTCGTTTGATTCATCGATTTCTGTTCGTAGGCATGGGTGTTTGTGATGTCCAAAAATTTCCTCTCACAATTTCGATACTTCATCTCAGTTGAGTCAAGCATTCCTTATTATCATATTGTAGTAAAGTTTATTTGTAAAAAATGAACAGGAAGCCAGTGGCGTGCTTAAGCAGGGACCTCCAATTTTTTTTTCAATGAAAAATCTCAGCCAAAGCGCACTTTTTAATTTTGAAAAAAAAATACGCATTAGCAAAATCAAATACACCAACATTATGTTTAATTTTTCAGGTTTTATTGGACATTCATACCTCATTAAATTTTGAAATGGTATCTCTCATGTGGAGAGTTGAAAAAAATAAAAACTTATTGTAATTATCGATATATTTTTTTTTTTAACGTTAAATATTTTTTTCAAAAATAAATAGTGCGTTTTGGCTGGTATGCGATTTTTTATTGAAAACAAATAGAAGGTCCCTGCTTAAGCACACCACTGGCTGCCTGTTCATGTTTACAAATAATCTTTATTAAAATATGATAATAAGGAATGCCTAGTTCAACTGGGATTATTTGAAAACCCTATCAATTAAACGTTTTTTTTTGTATGTAAGCAATTTAATAATTTGTCTTAATTATAGGTGTCTCTGTAGATCGTGATTCTTACCCTTCGTCTATATCTAAAAGTATTGTGAAAAATAAATATATAATACTACACACTTCGTTATACCAAAATCATCGTAAAATAACGCTTTCGTGTAAAATATAAAGAAGATAATAAGAGAGTTAATTTTTTATTACGTGTATATTTACGTCATTATATTTCAAGCGTTAATCTTTATATCACTGAATCCCAAATTGACCACAATATCAGTATTTTATTTTGAACTTCACGGCGTGGCAATTCATCATTCACCGTCTCCGGATGTGAATGGCCCGCAAAAGTTCAACTGTGATAGCGAAGGAAGTTGCCGAAGTATTATTTATTGCGGTTGAAGGAAGTTCATTGTGAGATGTTCACCGTGTTATAAATTCAAACCCTACAAATTTATTAATGATGAGTCAATTTGCGGAGACTAATTAACGACCATGCGTTCACACAGGTCACTGTGGGTATTTTATTTCATTGTTACGTAAATAATTTATTTGCTAACCACCGTCGTGGTCTAGATCAAGGATGTTTTATTGTATATATTGCAATACTACCGGATATCCGTATATATTCTGTATTTATGGTTATGTACTACGCGCGCTACATAGACGCCACGCAGATAAGCTAGCCAAATAAAATTTAGGCGCAAACCTAGACCGAGAAATACTTGAGTATATTAATAATATAAAATATATACTGAAATCGTTCAAAAACATTATAACAACTTTATCTTGTCACCAAAGATTAATATTAGTGAGCATTAAAATATAATCTTTTAACTCAGACAATAATTTTAAAATTACTTTTTTTTATGTGATAGAGACATCTATTGTTAGGAAAAAATAATAATACTTGTCATTTTATCAACCTTCCATTGTATAAAAGAGTGGCGCTCTGCCACGGTTCCTGTCGACAAATAACTTACATTAGACAGCAAAAAAACAATACTTTTTAGTGGAGAATATTATGATGTCAAAAAATATGTAGTGATATTAATCAATAACTTATCGACTATCGTAAGAATTAATTTATCGAACAAATTAAGAAATCACCGCTTAAGTAAGCCACCGGTTACCTGATAATTTTATGCAGTAAACTGTGAGTTTGAGAATGATTTCATCTACTCGGATGTTTTTAAAATTCTTTTAAACTAGATTTTATTACTTGCTTATATGAATGTTTATAAAATTGTCACTTAAGCATGTTTTGTATTAACAGATGTCGCTTTACAACTGTTCAATCATCCAAAGAATATATAGGTATTTTAAGTGTCTATATTTTCTCACGTACTTTCCAATCAAAGACTTAGAAGAAGACATAGTTAGAAGACAAGATTACTTGTATTTTCCTAGGAAATCTGTGGATGTTGATGAGTTGCCATCAATCTCCCACAACTTAGGTCACTGAGTTATGAGACAATAGGGTCAAAATCTGCGAAAATTTTCGACGATTTCTTACAAATGTCTAAAATGTACTTACTTTAGTTTGCTTAACACACAAGGAAAGAAAACTACATTTATCTATACACGTTATGATAATCATTTTTTTTTTGTTTTCAGACAAAGGAGAAAGCATTTGGGATCGCATTGTACACACCGACAATACAGCCGTTTTCGACCACACAGATGGTGACATCGCCTGCGACTCTTATCGTCTTTACAAGAGAGACATCGAGATGATGGTGGAACTTGGCGTCGACTTCTACCGCTTCTCCATCGCCTGGCCTAGAATCTTACCAACAGGATTCGTGGACAAGATCAGCCAGGACGGAATCAATTACTACAATAATGTCATCAATGAGCTACTCGCCCACAACATTACCCCAATCGTGACACTGTACCATTGGGACTTGCCACAGAGGCTGCAAGACCTTGGAGGATGGCCGAACCCCATCATCATTGATTACTTTGAAGATTATGCCAGAGTTGTATTTGAAGCGTTCGGAGACAGAGTCAAGGCATGGATTACCGTCAATGAACC
The DNA here is from genome assembly GCA_031772345.1 of Himalopsyche anomala. Classification (NCBI taxonomy): domain Eukaryota; kingdom Metazoa; phylum Arthropoda; class Insecta; order Trichoptera; family Rhyacophilidae; genus Himalopsyche; species Himalopsyche anomala. The sequence goes on from CM062821.1 coordinate 36,048,656, forward strand.
TACTAATGTGTGTCTGAATGGATATGGCCAGACTTGGATCGAAGGCGGTTTGGCACCAGGATTAAACTTCCACGGAGTTGCAGACTACCTGTGCGCTCATACTGTCATTAAGGCACACGCCAGGATTTACAGACTTTACAACGAAACCTTCAAGCCAACTCAGCATGGTAAATAAAAACGCTTTTCATTTCCTTCATTTTGACTATTCTTCACTAAGTTATAGTTGGAGATTTTTATAACATCATCGAAAACAGTTAGATCATTGAAGAATAGGTACAATGAAGCCTTCAAGATTAATTTAAATTTTAAAATTCAACAAAATTTCCTCAACCATGTCAATCCTTAGGTTGATGAGTAAGTCATGTGCTATGTGGCATTTTTCATCTGTACTTTTTACCAATATAAAACACACTAACAATGTAAAAGAAGCAAAGAATCTTGAAAACATAAACATTTTATAAATAATGTTATTTGATCATCAATAAACGTTTATTATTAAAAAGTGATAATGCTTTATGATAATTGTATTTTTACATTTTTAATATTTAAATAACAAAGAAAACAAATTGCTAGTAATATAAAACACAATTCATAAATTTATCAGTAAATGTCTAATTCGACAATATATAAAAATGCTTATAAGTGTGTACTATTTATTATGCAAAAGATACCTATCAAATATTTTATTAATTAATTCATTACCAAATCAATTGATTTATATAAATGCATTTAAAATAATTCATTATTTGTTCTTTTAGGCAAAGTTGGAATGAGTTTGACTGCTCCCTGGATCATACCTGAAACCGATTCACCAAAAGACAAATATGCTGCCGATGCCATCATTCAATTCACGGTAAATATTTCAATAAATACAACTTAATTACAACATACCTTGTCTTTCAAGAAATAATCGCAAGTAACTCTCACAACCTAATTTTTTTCAGAATAGTGAAGTGTTATAAGGACCAATCGCTTTATATTTTAAAAAGTATTGTTGGATAGGTAGGAATATTTGAAATATGCAATAGATCCATCCAGATAGAGGGTGACCAAACTTTTGACTTCGGTGGACCATCTAATACTGAAATTAGTGGTAGCGGTCTACTAACACCGTATGTGCTAAGGTTTAGGATAGGAAGTTTCGTAATTCAAAGCCCAAAATAATGTGTATGAAAAGAAAACACAATGAATAGACAATAAAACACATTTCAAGACTCGATTCTTGTTTCAAAGCATCAGTTGACTAGGAATGGCTACGCGGTCGACGTCTTGGCCACCGCTGCAATAGACGTAAAATTAAAATTAGACATGTTAGAAGTGGCTTGTTTGAAGAAAAAAACCACAATTTTTGTATTGTTGTTATTATCATGTATTTATAATATTTTTATGACCTTGCTCACCATATACAGGTATTTTTAATGTAACAGGTATACAATATATTGTTAGAATATTTTACATGCATTATGTTTTAAGTGTTATTCTTATTTTCATCAAGACGTATTGTCGTTGACTGCGTAGATATTTCATTTTTATAACATTTTCTACTCCATCGCCTTTGCTTAATCTATGAAATAATCAGGGCTTCGAACCGCTTTTTTTTTCGTTCCGGTTCAAGTAAAAAAATATATATCGGTTCGGTATATAGTTAACAGATTTGAAGAAAACGAATAAGAAAACCGAAAAAAGAACTTATTAAAATTAACTATGTGTTTTTAATCTTTCAGCTTGGTTGGTTTGCCCACCCCGTGTTTTCATCAGAAGGAGACTATCCAGAGGTTATGAAGAAACTAGTCGAGAAGAGAAGTAGGGAACAGGGCTACGCCAGATCTCGTTTGCCGACTTTCTCACAGGAGGAGGTTGAATACATTCGAGGAACTTACGATTTCTTCGGCCTTAACCACTACACCTCCTTCATCACGCGCTATGTTGACGAGCCCGATTCGCAGTCTGTACCTTCCATGCCCAACGACTTCGGATTCCCAAGATTCCAGAACAAGACATGGCCAGCGTCATCATTCGAATGGCTGAGGGTGCGTAATATTTATTAATTAAATGGAACTAGAATTAATTATTTAGTTCTAATATAACATTGAAATTTGTGTAATTAATTCTTATTAAAAGTGATTAAATCTAATAGTCTAAGGCTTGTGATAAGTGATTTTTTTCTGTTGATAACTTAAGATAGAACACAGTTCAATCATTGTTGAAGATATGAAAAAATGTTCTTTTGTGTACTACAATTTGTGTACTATTGTCTCTTTTTACAGGCTTATCCACCAGGCTTGAGGGCCCAACTGAATTTAATCAAGAACGATTACAACAATCCTGAAATCATCATCACCGAAAATGGTGTGTCAACTTTCAATGGACGCCGGGATATGATAAGAGTAAACTATCTCAACTCTTACTTGGAAGCGGTTCACCAAGCTGTCACTGAGGACGGATGCAACGTCACCATGTATACTGCGTGGAGTCTCATGGATAACTTCGAGTGGACTGACGGATACACGTAAGTTATAAACATTATTCGCTCACATAATCATGTTAACATGCATCCAAATCAACAATTTTTACAAGTATATTGTTTACGGCACCCAGAAGATTATGATACATTGCAGCTTCACTTATGAAATTTTTCAACAATGTCACTAGATTGATTTTTTCCAATTCAAATGATAAATGTAAGGTTTTGTTTTTTTGATATTCAGTTAAATCAATTTGACAATTACTGACATTGTTAACTTATTTACTTAGTGACATATTTATAATAAAAATAAATATTGAATAAACTCTTTTTTTAATTTATTAGTGGCAACATTTAGAAAAAAATATCGGATCTTCATTTTTTCAAGACCTTTGACATTTTTTATATTAGTGTAAAAGCCCAAATTTATAATTTAATTCTTTTCCAGACAACGGTTTGGATTGTATGAAGTCGACTTTGATGACGTCAACAGAACAAGAACACCCAAAATGTCTGCTCTGGTCTTCAAAGAAATCTGCAGAACGCACGTTTTGGATCCACTGTACCTTCCACTGGTTTTGGAGAAGGAAACCGGACCTTGGGTCGGTCTCATTCCGGTTGTCTCAATCATCGTGGTAGCCATCTTCCTGATCAGTTTCATTATTGTTCTGAAGAAGATTGGCAAAGAGCGCATCATGGCTGCGATGAGCTCCATCAGACCCTCAAAAGACTGCTAAAGTGACGATTTGTTTATAAATAAGTGGTCGCGTTTGACTTTTTTTCGCTAAAGTGATAATAAAGTATGTTCGCTGTTTAATTTCAATCAATGTTTTACGTTAAAATATTGATTTAAGTAAACATCAATTCAAGTAATAACCACTTCTATTAATTTTGTACTTAAAACAATCCAAAAATACGATTTGAAATGTCGTAGCTTAAATACTGTGAAACTTTTCAAATTCCAGTGCCAATACGAATTGACAATAGAAATTATTTGTCAGCACTTGGTGATTTATGATAAAAAAGACTTTTTCTCAGATAATTATGTTATTTTGTGATTATATGTTTTTGTGATTTGTAAATATTTAATTTGCCAACGGTCTATTAAATAATATATTTTTATGTTAAGAATGAGTGAAATGGTATACAGCGACATCTATTAATGAGAAAAGTTCTAAAGTAACTTATTAACAAACATTTGTGTCAGTGATAAAATCTAGTTGAATAGAATTTTACAAGCACCCCCGTTCATAAAGGCATTCTTTATTACACTATTCCACTTAGTTGAACATGTATAGTGAATGAATATAGTGCCAGTGGCATGTTTTTTCTTTAAAAAATTGAAGAAACACTAAATTTTAATGAAATGGAATATCATTATAATCTTATTGTTATTTTTTAGCTTTTAATAGAGAGAGAGATTTTTCTTAGTTGAAACAAAAACTTTTAGAGAATAGAGAATTTTAAATTTTAAAAAAGGGGTGATCAAATTAATCGGCTACTTGTTGAGACTAATGATTAAAAAAAAGCCTCGCTTAGCATCCTTCTGGCTTCCTATTTTTTTTATACAATAAACTGTTAGTGGAATAGAATAATAAGGAATAATTGAATTGACTAGGATTTTTTTAAAATACTATTTAGTTCAATTTTACTCATAACAGGATTTTTTTTAAATAATACACTTAACAATTTTTATTTTTAATACATAGATGCCGCTTTATAACATTTTATTCACCTTTAAGTGACCCATGTAACTTTAAGGGTCACACCAGGTATTTTAAATTATGTTACATAACTAGGTATTTATTATTTTATATTTTCTTTAATTTTACAATATTTTGAATATGTATATTGTTTTAATACGAGAATATGTTTTCTTTAAATAAACATTTAAAATTTTCTGCTCATTGAAAATTATTATGATTGATGTAAAATCTATAAATTAATGGATGCAATAATAGTAATATTTAATTTAAAATACTTACGACGTGATATACTTAGATTTTAAGTTTAGTAATTACTTAAATTATGACAATATGTTTTACCAGAACTGTCATTTCTGACATACGTTTTGATCAAACATAAATTGTAAACAACGAATAACAATAATATTGTATGAACTAATTTCTCTTGATGTTGTGACAAACGTTGTAGAAATCATTAATTTTAACAATTTAATTTGTTATGTTATTCAAACTACATTCACTCAAAAATATAATCTCTACCATTCGAAATATTTTCTTACATTTCATTGTATATATCAAACTAATTGTATTATTTCATTCTTTGAATACATCCATTATTGATTAACTGTATTTGATATTAGCTCTTTTATTGTACTGGGTAATAACGTTTCTTTCAATATATATACATATTTTATAATATTTAATGTTAATTGTACAAACTATTTGATCAAATACATCTGTCGATAATTTTTAACAATTTTTATCATCTGCATATTACCAATTAGTATTTAGTACAATAAAAATAATAATATATAGTAGTAGTTTCAAATAACTACAAAATTTATAATTTATTACGAATTGTATAGATGTTGATCTAAACTTTTATTTATTATTTAATTTATCGATAATTCAATTAAGAATCATCTTTTTTTATTATTTATATATTGTTTCTTTTGTGTTTTATTCCATGTACAACAACAGAAGCAATACAATTGTTATATATGTATTTATTTTTATTATATTTTATTTTATATAGAAATAGTTTTTGTATCAATGTTTTTTTTTCAATAAAAATATTAATAATTAAAATAATTTGTTTATTTTTTTACAATTGAGAGGTGAAGTGAGCCAAGTAGTAAAATGTTAAAACTTTTCTGTTGGACACTCATGTTTTCGAACAGAAATCGATCGATAAAATTCTGCTCGTACTGGGACTCGAACCTGTGAAGTCCGGCACGTAAGCCAACAACGCTAACCGCTGTGCCATAAGACCCGACATTGTATAAACAGTTCACACTTAAGACATTGTTTGCAAACGAGTAATTTAAATTTCATTTTCTCTTGTGAACCGAACCCATCATATTGTATTATCCGGCCAGTTAGAAAAGATAGGTTATGCACGCCTAACTTATACATTGTGGTCAAGTTTGGTAGTCATATTATATTTAAATGGAAAACCATATGCACTGAAGTATTGCACTAAAATAGTTAACTGGATCTTAGTGACAGTGATCCCCAAAAGACCTATATGCACCAGTTAGAGGTCATGGATGTCTAGTATAGTGCTTTCCAACCTGTGGGCCGTAGGATTTGTTGCAGGGGCCGCAAAAATATTCAGTAGAAAGTACAAGTATTTTTCCACATAACATATTTAGGGTATGTATATATTTAAGTCTGTTAAATCAGTGCTTGGGGGCCGCCACGGGAAGCGGGATTGAGAAATTTTGAGCAAATTTCTAAAATTAATCATTTCAACAAAGCAAATCGAGCAAATGGAATTCGTCGTTGAGCTAAAAAAAAAAACGAATTACTGAGATAATTCGGGGAAAAAGTATAGCAAATCGAGGATTTTCAATTCGTCGGTGAGCTAAAAAAAACGAGTTACGGAGACAATCTTATTGAGAAGGGCCGCGGATTATTTTTTAAGATTTAGGGACCGTGGAATGAAAAAGGTTGGGAAGCACTAGTAGACGTAATTATCCACATTAATAAATAACAAAAAATCACTTTTCAGCAACCAAAATATTGAAAATTACGCACCAAAAGATATATTTTTTTATTCAAATAAATACTCAGCCCGACAATGTTGCTGAGAAGAAAAATCGGCAATTTATTTTGCATTCAAATTTGGAACATTATGAATATTTTTTTTCTCGATTGATAAAACGGCTATTGAATTTAAACATTTAAACTTGAAATGTACTGTATAAAGGAGGAAACCACAGATAATTCATTTCATCATGTCATATACATTTGTGTAGATGTGCATTTTTAATCTTAGTTGTCGCTTTCATGTATGGAGGGGCTATTTCATTTTAACTTTTTAAACTTAAAAAAAAACTCAATCGAAAGTATTTATCGCAGTTTGGTGGTGATTATTCTTCTGTCTGAAGAGAAAACGAAATTATTCTGCGAAACATTTTTTGTATTTAGTTATCTCACTTATATTACTGATGATTTGCAGATGCAGGGTAATTTCAACAAATAACAGTTCTGTTTTGATTTTTAATGGATATAAAATGTTTTTTCTAATATCTCAGTGTTCCATTATGCGGGCTTAGCTTTTAGTGATCGATTGACATACTATTTATCTCGCTGTTGCTTTCAGGTATCGATATGAAAATGTTATATACCGCAATACGCCTACAAATAATGTCAAAATGATTTTACATTCTGTTCCCTTGTAAAATAATTGTTTTCTGATTCTAATCAACTTTGAAAACATGATTTTAATCAAATTGTTATGATTGTATTATCAACGCTAAGAATGCTTTTTTCTTTGAACCTTAAGTTGTATTCCGGTTTTACAATAATTATTTGCAACAAGGTTATTTTGACGAGGTATGTAAGTTTATGAGTTATGTGATAGTATAATAAATAGCAGCACATAAAAAAGATAAAACTGAGACTATTTAAGAAACAAAATAAAATAACATTGACTTAATACTTCATTGTATACTTTTACTGATTGGTGTGTGTTAGCTATATATACTATTTAAACAGGAAACTAATACACATACCATTTATGTCTTCATTATTTTTAAGGAAAATTAGCTTATTTGGTATTGATAGTAGGGCATCCAATCCCGGGATCTCGAGCAATTATACAATTCCGCAGTCCCAGGATCGCCTTAATACCAATAATGAGATTTCAGGATTTGTTTTCAAATATTTTAAAAAACAATGATGATACTTACTCGTAATTAATATATCCATATTTTTAATATTACGTAATATTTTAAACAAGAATCGACAGGATTGTTTGTTTGCATAATTGTGTACTAAAATCATATAAGATAGAAGAATACAATATTACAGTAATATGTATACAAAACAAAATAAAACTAATATGGTGTAACAAACAATTGGTATTGAAAGGAATTTACAAATAAAAGCACAACATATGAATAAGTGGCACAAAATGGACTAAAAACAAAAAATGTATTAAAACATAATTTAAAAAACTCTTGAAAACGGTAAATTCAAACGTAATTATAATCTGAGATTTTTTTACAAGTTCAAAGAGAAATTTTGTTCTTATATTTTTGAAATATCCGTGATGGTCCTTTTGGACATTCAGGTCTAGCTTCATCTCCTAAAAATGTCAATCAATTCAAAAAAATTGCTACGTCTTTTGGAGTGGAGAAAATATTTATCTTTCCTGAATCTCGCCATTTGATTCCAAATTAATATATTTATCGAAAGTAATTCTATCACCGTTATTAGATTAACAACTTATTATTGATGAGTTTATTATTTAAAATTTATGCAAATTTTATTTACTGATGCAAATCACATATTAAATGTACATTAAGAAGATATTATAATCGTTATAATACAATTTTAAAAAAAATCGAATAAAAAATATGAAAAGTCAAATAATTTTGTCCTGTCCTTTCTATACATACTCTCATCGAAAAAGAGATGTTGAGCAACTGAGTAACAAGCAGTTCTCGTAGAAAACTTCTGATAAATACATACATTAGGACTTGAATGAATTTTTTTAAAAAGTTTATTAAGGCCTCAGTGGCCACTCTGGCAACTCAAGATTTAAAAAAAAACTATTTACCATGCGTTAGTTCAAGATTATTCGTTCTCTTGAATGTTATAATAGATTGCCGAAAGACGAAACGAATAGAAATGTACAAATTTTAGCCGATTTAAATTTGACATTTAAGTTCCATCAAGCACCTTTATTTGAAATCCTAAATTATACAATGAACTTTTAAAATGAAATTATATTACTGTTTATTCAACCTCGCTCTAATTATTTTATCTTTGGTCGTGATATTTCTTTTATTTTTTACCCAACTCGCAAATCGCACATCTAATAAAAAAAGTCGTTATATTCAGTTGGAGAATATTTTTTGAGATGATAGGGCGTTAATGGCTTTATCCGTAAAAATACCCTTATAGAAAAAAAAACATATCGTTAAACGAATACGGCGAAAAAAATATTCAAGATATTGTGTTTTAGTATAATCCGCGCTCATAATATTACACAAAATTTTCTCATATTATTCTTTATACTCATGCTTGAGCGACGGGTGAGATGGCAATAATTTCACGATTGAAACATATTTACGTGTTTTGTAAAAAGTTTTGTTCAAATTAATATTAATAGTTATTCGACAGTCAATCGTTTACGATGTATCTAATAAGCGTGGTGGTTTTTCTACTTTCTGTGAGGTTTGGAATATTTTACTTTATTGTAATAAATTATCGTTTTTATTCAATACAATACAAGTATTTATTTACACAATTGTTTTACTCGTGTGTTGTTTGTGCAATTTTAATTAAACTTAAGTCAACTGTAATTTTTTTAACGATCAAATCATTTTGAAATTTTTGTGTTTAATCTAATTTAACAATCCATAATTGAAAAGAAATGTGACCGTAAAAAATCCAATTAAATTTATTTATTTGTAAGCAATATTCATAAATTGATAATTTAACATATCATTGATATTTGTTTCCACTGTTGGTCCAACAATGATACTATAAGATGTAACTGTTGATGTTTGATAATATGAGCATATTAAAGGTGAAATGCGACAACTTGTAAAATGGTAAAACTTTTTTCTTGGACTTTTAATTACTATCACATCTTTATTGGTGCTTTGGTGGATTGCATATTTTTATTGTATGGATATAACACTATTGCAATATGTATTAACTGAGGTTACTTCATTTTAAGACGTGTAGAATATTACAACGCATCTAACTTTTTTTTTTCAAAAATACCACCTGGCTTACTTTACCTCTAATGGGCCCATATGTAACTAAATATAACTTTTTTGACAATTTATTATTCATTAAAATTTAAGTTATTTAAGGAGCATAATATCAAAACTAGTAATATCCGTTTTTGATATTATTGAGACAAGTATGACAAAAAATTCTAAATGCCAACCACATTTATTTAAAAAAAAAATAGTTGAGTATTATAATTTACCCACTGTTAAAGCCTCTTGCGAAAATGGCTATCGTTGTCTGAGATCACATTTTTAAACAAATAATATAATATGGATTTAAATAACTAATCGGCGGTCAGTAGTTATCATAATGTATTAGTATATTTCGCATCCTAAGAAAGTGTTACTTTTCACTTGCAATATATATTCAAGGTAATTTATAACTTTTTAAAAATTACGAAAAATTGTGCTATTGTGGTTTTTTGCAATGTTATCAAAACTCGACTTTCAGAGAATGTGATTTATGATACTCGGCTACTTATTTGTTTAAAAATAAATAGTTTTTAATTATGCATAAATAACCTTTTATAAATACATATAAAATGTACAATCATGAGATAAAAACTACACAAAGCATTACTTCAAAACAAAAACAACAAAAAAACTCACGTTTTGTATTATTTTAAAAAAATTAAAAAAACACTTTTTGTTATCAATTATGAAATAATAATAAATATTTCACGAGATTATGTTAATCATACATTTTTTTGTTAATTTGCTTCAGTATGTTTATAGAATGAAAAATATTTAAAACTATTCAGATTCGAATAGTGATTGGTTATTTCATGTGCGGAAATTGAAAATTTTAAATGTTTATTTATTATAAGTAATACACTTTTTTCAATACGTTTCACACTTCACTGCAAAGTATTGATTGATTTATTTTACTAAAAAAAATGAGAAGCCAGAGATTTCACCATACAATTAATGGCAGGTGGGAATTGTAATGATAACAATGTTACAATATGGTAGTTAATATTTTTATTGTGAAAGTAACTGATAAGAGTTTATATGACTATAGTTATGATACACTCAATTTTTTTTTTACACGATTACACTACTAAAAAGAACGAATATTATATTTTACACGAATGATTGGTTCTAGCACGATTACCAGAATCAAAATACAAAGAAGCGGATAACGTATTTCGTAAAAATAATAAAAAATTCAACAACACAAGACAGTAATAACAAACAGAAGGTGCCATTAGATCCTAAAAAATTAGACGTGTCAAAAATTTCTAGCGTTGAAAGTGATTTAATTTATTTTTGAAAAAAAATATTTTTAATAATTTGAAACAACGAATTTGTTACATATGTAATTATTAATATAATTTGTATTTTTTCTGTAATCGATTATTTGAAAGCTTTCAAATCCAAAAAGGAAAAATATCCGTTGAATGAAAAACTCACAAATGTTTAATCATGGAAGTACGTATAAATGTACATATGTGAAAAAACGTTTTCTAGAATGAAATACATAAAATCTGTGTTAACTGACTTTTTTTATGTTTAAATAAAAAATATTAAGGCTTTGATTGTATATTTTTTTACTTTAATTATTCCATTATTTAAAAAAACATCCAAAATAGAGAAAAGGTAAAAATGTATATTTGAAATGTTTTTTTTAATTATTTTTGTAATTTGTAAATAATATGAAACAATCGTATCTTAAATTTGTTGAGGTCGAGGGATGAGGGTCATAAGTTATTGTAATTTATTGTGATAATTATTTTTTGCTTCGACAAAACAGTCGATATATTTTTGTTTTCATTTTAAGGCAACAGGTGTGCAGAGGTGGAAAGTTGCCAAACTTTTTAGGTATTGGTCTGTGTGACTAAAAATATTATAAGTATAATGAAATTTATATGCCAAAACCTTTTTGTTTCGGGCTGAGAAGAACTGCTTGCAGATCTGATTCGTCCGATCTAATTCCATGCGGTGAAGAGTTTTTCATTAGTCCTGTTTCAAATTGGACACAATGGTCCCTTTTTTTGGTCGAAATAAATCAATATCTCTTCCAAAGAGTCTTCACTCTTCACATTGATTCTTGTAAAACGAAAACAACCACAGATTTTTGGTTATTTTCCGGTTAAAGATATGGCTCACTGTATTAAGCTTTACAATAATGCTGTTCTAATTAGTTCTCAATTTTACAATACCGTTTTTCGTAATACTTTTATCTTTGTGAAATAGTCTTTTTTAAACTCATAACCAACCATAATTTAATTCCATGGGTATTAAAAAAAATAACAAAGCATATTTTTGCATTCTCTTCTTTCCGAAGAACATAATTCAAAAATGATATTCTCCGTTTCAATACTCTTGCATACATGATGCACACACAACATTGCCAAATGGAATGTCAATACCGGGTGATTAAATCAAAATAACTAACGGTTTCTAAAAATAATAATACATCATTGAAAGACTCATCAATTCAGGAATTTGTCAAAGTTTCGTGATTCTTCTGATCACGAATTATCCGTACAGAAAACTTAGTACGCCGATTTTTCCGAACAAGAATCCTCCACACAGAGAAACGTCCGTACATATAAAACTCCAATAACAGAATATTCCGTAGATTTTATTATTTTTTATATCGAAATTATCGTTTCATTCTATAATTAATATCTTATGTGTTTTTTCATGTTGAAAACAAGCAAAAGTTTTCAAAAATATACTGTGGCCGGAGTTTTAAATGTACGGTTTCTGTGTGCGATTTTTTTTTTGTTCGGAAGAATCTGTTTACCAATTTATATGCTACTGTTTTCATATATTCCTCGTATTTATATTGAAAAAGTCTTCATTTTGCGAACGATTAATTAAACATTATTATTATTCGAAATGACTTAATATGTTGATGACATTCGAGTGCTATGAAATGTCACTTAAAATGCCATCGGAAGCCTTTCTACATTACCAGATGAATTATTACGCATCTTAGCAATAGCTGTTTGTTTTCGATTTGCAGCATGTTTACAATGTTTCGCACTAGTGACTGGAGCATCCAATCCCGTACCCTTTTTATAATCCCAGGATTTCGGTATTCATAATTTTTCCATTTCCATGTTCCCGGGATTGAACATTAACGTAAGATTGTAGAGAAATTAGGGAAAAAATTTTGCTCGCCGATTTAATCCTGGGAATTTACGTGAGACCTTTTTAGGCCTTTCGCAGATTCAAAAAAAAATGTCATTATTCCGTTTTCAAAAAGCCAGGAATTCGACAAATTTCTAAAACCCAGGAATTCGTGGAATTCCCAAAATGACAGAAAATTGAGACCTTTTTTTTGTAGCTCTCGCGCGGATTTCAACATTTTTGTCTGGTTGGCTGTTTTTAAAAACTTCTTTTCCTCATTACTGTAATCCCAAGATTATTATTAATATCACAATCCCGGGATTCCGGGATCCGGATCCCGAGATTAGAGGCCCTACTTGTGACGTCTGAATACATATGAAAAATAATAACAATTAGCTTTAACTACATACAAGGCGGATAATCAATTACAATTGAATTTATTTTCTTTTCTCGTTGCCTGTAGTAATAAATTAATAAACACAGTAAACAAGCGAACTTTATCAATTAATACGACATGTTTATGTATTTACCTGCAAATTGTAAATTCTAGTATTGATGTCATAGTGTGCAGGGGTGGACTGGAGGGGGTCGCGCGAGCCCTGTGTTTAATTTTTACTTAGGCCGGCGGGCCTTTTGTTAAATTAAGTAAATAAATATTCTTTGATCAAATCAGTACATAACTTCAATTTCTAACATAAAGAAGAATACCTATAAATCCACAGTTGCCTAAGGGCGGCAAGTCCTAGCGAGCGGTAAATGATCACAGAATATTTTTTTAAATTACTAAATATTTGTGACATACGAAATTAGCTTATAATAATTAATATGATGCCTTTGATAAAAAATGATGAAAAATACATTTTTAATTTTATTAATATTATGACCAATGGCTATAAAGTTTTCGAGTATGTAGATTAGTAGAGGATTTGAATTTCTATATTTTTTTTATGATTTTCTAGAATAATTGGAAAAAAATACTTATACTTGAATCTAATTTCAAAATTTTAAGTTTGAGATATATTAAGGGCGCTATTTTAAAATTTGTCTAGGGACGTCACTGCACTTGGTTATTACAAATTGTGACGCGTGTTTCGCCTACTAAAGAAGCATTTTCACGTGCCATAATTTTGTCGCACCACATGTCATCGATTATAATTTAATATTAAAAATGAAATTACAAGAAACTCTTTTTTTATATTGTATATGCGTTCCACAAAAAATCGTGTAAATAAGTGATATCTCGTAATAAAATTGATCATTGGTTTCCTGAATTTAAAAAAAACTATTATTTGTAAAAAGGACAAGATTGAAGTATTCAAAATCGTGTAAAAAAGACTTAATAACAAAATTATTTAAAAAAATATTCATAATATGTATTTAAATTAGGAAAAAAAATATACAAGTCATCGCACTTACTAGATTATATACAGAATTTTTTATGAAGAATAGGTCATAAATCGCTTTCATTGTTAGAAATTTTCGACACCTGTAATTTAAGAATCCAATGAAGTATTTTGATTATTATGACTGTCTTGTATTGCTTAATTTCTTGTTTGAAGTACGTTGTACACTTCTGTTTTTTGTGTCTGGAAATCGTATTAGGACAATTTTCACGACACGTAAAATTTTCCATAAGCCCGAATGAAAAGTATGCTAAGAAAATAAACTACGACGATTTTTATTATTACACAGTTCTTTGAAATAATAATTCGCTTCGATGATTTTGTATAATCGAGCAGTAAAATATAGTGATCGAGCATTTTTGTTGAAAATAAAGAGGTTTTGTTATAGTCCACTGTAAATATAGTTCGAGGAATGTGTTTTTAAGGAAACCTACCGAAAGACCTTTTCAATACGTAAATATAATTTATATACATTAAGTACGAATACCCAGAGATATTACTATAATAAATTTATTAAATAGTTTGATGTATATAATAAATACATTTAGAGAGAAAGAGGGAATGATTGTTGAAAAAATATTTAAAATAAAGTCCGGTCGGTTATGTCCGGTAGTCCGGCTACGAAAGAGGTAATAATATAATAATTTGTTTACAAATATAGTTTTTGTTTTTTTTTTAGTCGACCATATTTTTTTTAAATCGTGTTAAAAAAGTAATTCAGGTAACAAAGTTTCCGCCGCATTCATGGAAAAAAGACAAATATTCAACATTGACGACGTAAGTTTTGAAATATTTTCGTCGGATGTCACAAAGCTAGATTAAATTAATGAGGCCGTGTACCTATGTATATAATGGCTTTTATTCAGAGTTTTGAACCTATAATTCGGTCATCACTATCAATATAAAGTGTAAGTCTGTTGACATTTGAAGTATGTCAATTCACTGCTTCATGTATAAATTAGCAACTGAGCAAATTCTTGACTATCTCAAAAAAAAAAAATGAAACAGAATGTTTACTTATTATCATGTTAGCCACAAAAATTAAATAGTACATATTATGGAATTATCTGAACATATATATTTTTTTGACATCTTCAATAATTTATAATTTCCTGTTGAACATCATAATACATGGATGCTTTTTAAAAATTAACGCGATGATTTCTCATGTTCGGTTCCAGAAAAGATCCTATGATTCCAACGACCAAATGTTTAATTCCAATTTTAATACTGAAAATCGTTTTTTTATCAGTATTTAACTTTGAATTAATGTGTACTACTAGGCAATCTAAATACCTTTTTTTTCATTTGATAAAGACGTTTATTTGTATTACTCAAAATGCTATACGCACAAGGAAATTTAATTTGAAAGAGCTACCGGTTCTTACCAGCTCATAATAATTTCATGCCTATAAGAGTAATAATTGGTAAAACGAATGTTGTTTCATAGTATATGACGGTAAATGCAACAAGTAAATAGTTTACTATTAAAGAAAGTAAAGTCAAGTTTTTCTCAGTCTTCATCTGACAGAATATTTATTAATGCAGAATAAAATATATGCGGCAAGTGATAAAACGACTTAGACGTATTTAATGGTTTTCCTTTATTTTATAATACGGTTCTCGGTTATTTTTTCATAAAATTACCGGGTATCTGTTTCGGTGCGGGTAGGGCCTCCAATCTCGGGATCCCGTCCAATTTTATCAACCCGGGATTATGACAGTACTAATCCCGGGATTTCGGGATTGAGAAAATTAGAAAAAGTTGTGCGAGGGGTAAAAAAAAGAAGGTCCCAAATATTGGTTTATTTTGGCAATTACGTAAATTCCTGGATTTTTGTAAATGCAAGTCTTGGAAGACCTAAAAAAAGGTCTCTCGTCGTTTCATTTTGGGAAATCCGTAAATTCCTGGGATTTTGGATTCGACTAAAATTTGAAATCCCAGGATTTTAAAATCACCCAGCAAAAATTTCTCGATCCCGAATTTACACACGATATTCTGTTGAATGTTTAATTCCGGGATCCCGAAATTCGAAAAATTGGAAAAATTGTCAATCCAAAAATCCCGGGATAACAAAAAAGGCTTAGATTGGATGCCCTTGTTGCCCAGAGTTCAAATTTATAATTAACCGAGTACATATAATGTATATACGAATATTTCAGTATTTTGCCTGATACACACATAATTATAATACACATCTAAAATAAACCCTTTCAATTTATCTATTTTTTTAAACTTTTTTTCAAAAAACGGCCGTAAAAAGTAACTGTTATAAATAAATAACGTAGTAAAATTATTAGAAGTTAACATGAGATAAATAATATTCTATTGATATTTTCATTGTGTGTGGGTCCAAATCAGGGGTTACCAACCCCGTGCCCAACGCCGACCGATTTCGGTGCGCCCGCCAACTAATTTGGGCAAATCGTTAAATTCCTGGGATTTGGGATTTTGGATTTCAAATCTCTCGGAAGAGCTAAAAAAAGAAACGAGTCACGCTGATAATTTGGGCAAATCGGAAAATTTCCGGGTTATAAATAACCTTGAAAAAATGCGGTGCTCGCCGCCTTATCAATATCCAAATCAATATCAAATATTAATATCAAAAATCAATATCAAATATCAAGTCCAAAGTGTGTGGGTCCAAAGTATACAGTTCATAATCCAAATAGCAAACCAATACTATGAAGAGCAATTGCTTAAATAAGTTCTTAATGCATAGTTAGATTTTTTTTCTTTCCGCCATAAGCTCGCTCTATCGGTATCGACTTAAAAACTAATTTAAACTTGAAGTTAAATATTAATACAAAAAATCGATATTATTGCATTGTACTGTCCTGCTGTGGCCCAGTTGGTTTCTTTACCGATCACGCAGGTCTGGGTTCGATTCCCGCTAAGATCACAGTGAATTTAAAAATTATTCAATTCAAAATTGTGATCGAAGACTGGGTGTTTGTGATTTAAATTCACATTATGTTCTCTCTTCCCATCCTTCTGATCCTTCAATAACTGGGTACAGCAATAGCGATTGGTCAACCACTAGTCCTTTTCTAGCCTTATGCTTCTTTTCCTACTACGCACTTTGAAAAAAGTGAGGTTGAGCGACTGAGTAACAAATAGTTATTGTAGAAAAAAACTTCTGCTGAGATACCTCCATTAGGAGGCCATATGATCCACATTGGGAGCGGACATGGATAAAAATAATACTAATAATTATATAACATTTTTTACACACATCGTTTGACTTTGCTGAAGAAACCATTTCCTTCGAATAATAAATAAAAGGGGTCAGTATTTTTACTGATCAGTAGTTATAATTCGCAAAATAGCAGATGCCACACGTCCATACTACGGTCATATATTATTTAAAAATAAAAGGAAGATTTTTAAAAATTCATACATAATTTTTATATTACTATCAAATATAAGAGAAATATTTTCTCATTAAAAGTAAGAAATCGTAGGTTAACACCCTCCAGAGACGAGAACTTTTTTCGAAAAAAAAAATTGTTTTCAACCATATTGAAGTCACGGATAACTTTTATTCCAAACAAAAAAAAAAAAAAAACGTTAAGTCGTTGTATAGAAACCCCGCATGATTATATGGTCATGCTCATCCTTTTATTACCGTGTAATATTGTGTACGGACAGTAAGTAGTAAGGACAAAGGTGACCGTATGAGCACGCAAACATTCGGGGTTGAAATATAGCTAAACGTGAAATTTTTAAAAATATTTGCAATTTGACCTCTTTAGATCAACATATTTTGAATACAAATATATTATCAAAAGAACTGTAAATAATTTGATGTTTGACTAACTGAAGTCTGTACCTTTCTTAACCAAATATGAGTAAAAGCAACGATATTCAGGTATAAAAAGGATGAATAGTGGGATCAATAGACAACAGTGTTTACTGTGACCATACGGTCACGCTCATCTTTGGAGGGTTGTCACGGGGTTTTTAAACGTCAAGTACCAAAATTTAGGTATTTTTGTATTTTTAATTGAAAAAAATAAAGGCTAAGAACAGGTTAAGATATTTTTTCGGAATGCACAACCTAACGGAAGTACAAGAAGGATTACGCAATGTAAACCATATAACCTTGTTATTGAAGTGTATAAAAAATATATTATTAGTCAATGTATATGATAATTTTGTACTGTTTTCAAGGGAACATTTTAATTTTCAGATTGATTAAAATATAATACTTTTTTCCAGTGTCCTAGGAATGACAACATCCACAGAAAATCAACAAAGAAAATTTCCCGACAACTTCAGGTTTGGAGTAGCCACTGCTTCATATCAGATTGAGGGTGCTTGGAATATAAGTGGTTTGTCACTCTTTAGCTATCTCCATTACCGTATAGTTAATAAATAAATAGTAACGAATGAAGACAGACAACATTTTAAATAAGACTTAAGACTTGCTAGATTCTACAGACTGAAAAACAAGGTATTATTTATCTTCGTTTACATCAATAAAACTTTATGATGGAAACTTTTTTTAGGTGTTTTTATTGCTTAATTTCAAAGAATTTAAAATCAAGGTAAGTTTTTTAAAAAAGATAACGAAGAAGATTCTTGTAATGCTTTTATCTAATCATTGGTCGAATGCTTACTCAAAAGCAGTCATTATTTTTTTTTTTTTTGAATAATTATTGTTACCTACTATCCATTTAAGTACAGAGTATAATAAAAAAAAACTTTTGTAAGATCACGGTCGAGTCACTCTCGAAAATCAGCTAGAAACCTGTTATTTATAAATTATTATTAAGAAGAGTTAATATATTAGATCACTTTTAAGGTGTTCACCGTCAATACTTGATGGAAAGCAATTCAGTGTTTTTTTTTTTAAATATAATATATTAGAGTTGATGTTTTTACTAAATACTCACAACCAGTATTCGTATGAAGTTTTCTTGGTTGTTTTTCAAAACATTAATAAGCTAGCTTTACCCACCCTGGTAATAAATTTATCAATAAACTATGAGCCCGCTTTGCAGGATCTTCATGATTTCAGTATGAACATATAGGCAATAAATATAATATTATATATATGTTATATTGTCGGGTCACAGTGTTCAACATCGTTGGCTTCTATGCTGGACCTCACGGGCTTGAACCCCAGTACGCAAATTTTTGTTTCAATTTCTGTTTGAAGCCTTGGATGCTTGTAATGTCTAAAAATTCCCTCTCGCCCTTCCAATCCTAAAATAACGGGGCGCTAAATTTCAGCAACGTCAAAGTTTTACATTTTTGTTTGATACTGCACTCAAAAGAACTCGATTTTTAAATATTCTTTAAAATTTCTTCAAACGAAGAATCAAATGAATACACTCAATCGATTTCACTTTTGCTTGTACGTGTCTGGAAATGAATAATAATGATATAAAAAAACAGTTTTAGTCTTTGTGGTAAGAAATTATTTCACAAAATATGGTATACAGACAATGCAAAGATACTAAATGGTGTGCCTTTTCTGTGAAGTTTTGGTAAATTTAAGATTTTTCAATTTTAAATGATGGAAGATATTCTGCCTTATCATTTAATTTTACGATTGTGGCATGATAAGTAATTATTTGTCTCATTTTAATTACAGTATTTTTGGTTGCTAAGCATTTTAAACTACTGTAATTAACTGCCGGTAAATTGTTATCACATTCGCTGATGAAGATCGTTCGAGCTGATGTACTGTAACACCGTAGTGAACAGTAACGGAATGTTGAAAGTTGTCAGTTTAAAGTTGAAATATTTGATATAGAAATAGAAGCGATAATGATGTGTATTTTTTTAATCGGTACTGTTTACCGTTTGAGAAGAGTTATTGTTACGGACAGACAGACACATTTATTTTATATTTTATATTATAGATTCAAAGTATACCGTGTATTTAAGTCGAACTATTTATGTTTTGTATTATACGTAAACTAGCAAACATTAGTACCCAAGTAAACCCAAAGGGGGGAAAAAGTTAATTAATACTGAGCAATTTTGCGATCCCGTAACCCCGGGATTTCGGGATTCGGGATAAAGCATCTAATTAGAGCAGTGATGCACAAACGGCGGCCCTTTTTTAAATTTTGTGGCGGCCTTTAAATCTTTTTCTCAAACATATTTTTTTCACGTAATACATTTATTTAACAAATGTAAGCAAGCTTTTTCTTCAATGAAGGAGAATAAATCGGTTCATAGAAACAGGCTTACAAATATTATGTCAAATTAAAAAAATAGTTAAAAATTAACAAAGACCAATAACGCATTGACTGATGAATTGCATATGAATGAAATATAAATATTTCACAATGAAACGATTTTTAATAAGCATGTACTCATAATCCTTTTTTTGCATGGCTTATTTATTTTCGAAATAACAAGGTCAAAATAATATAATGGAACCTATTACTCATTTATCTAAATTCAGATAATCTTCTTTACACGATTTCAAGGCTGTTTTACATGGAATGTACATATGTTCCGTACAAAAAAGGATTGAGCGTACTTTAAATCATTTCTTTCTTTGCGGCCCGCTAGAAGGTAAAGGCTGTGCATCACTGAATTAGAGCAACATCAAAAAAGATCTCACGCGTTTGAATAATTTTGGAATCTGTCAATGCGTAAGTTTTTCAGAGGAAAACAAGATCCACATTTTTCGGCAACGATCTCAAGCAATCGTGGCATGATATTTTGGTGAATGATCAATACCGAGATTGAAAGATTGTGAATCGCGAAATCCAGGCATCACAAAAAGTGTCCAGGATAGACACCTCTAAAGTTATTTTGTTCAGAATGGTAATGATGATTAGAAATTCGCTTTACGGTTGCGAATCATGGCACCTGACGAAGACTCAGAAAAACCGTATACTGAGCTTCGAGAACAGATGCTTGCGTTGGATAATGGAGGTGAGGTGGTTTGATTTTGTGAGGAATTCAGAGATAAGGGAGCGTACAAGACAGCGTCCCGTCACGTCAGTGGTTATGGAGAGACGTTGGAACTGGCTGGGTCACGTGCTGCGGATGCCTCCGGAAAGCCTCAATCCTGCCTGCCTCTTCTTTCGACCGGTGGGATTCCGGCGTCCCGGACGTCCGTTTGGTACTATCCATAGAATGTACTCGGCGGAACTGAGGGATGCTGGCATGTCATGGAAGGAAGCAAAGCAATTGGCGGGAGATAGGGAAACATGGAGGTGTCCAAACATGGCCAAAGAAGAAGAAAAAGAAGAAAACTTTGGGACACGTTTTGTAAGCTACGTAGCTTAAATATTACTTTTAATTACAAGTGTAATAACAACTCTTTTGTTTGTTTCTAGATAAATCCGAAAGTGCTTGGGATCACTTAACACATTACCAGAATAACTTAATGAAGGACGGCAGTACCGGAGACGTGGCGTGTGATTCTTATCATCATTACAAACGAGATGTTCAGATGCTGGTCGAAATGGGAGTTAGTTTCTACCGGTTCTCGATCTCCTGGACGAGGCTACTACCGACAGGTTTTTCCAGAAAAGTCAGTGAAGATGGCCTAAGATATTACAATAACCTAATAGACGAACTTCATCGGTATAATATTACACCAATGGTTACGCTGTTTCATTGGGACACTCCTCAGGTGCTTCAAGATATAGGTAACGCACTATTAAATTATCATAAAAGCCTCCCTAAGAGTGCTAACTAACCATCAGTGAAATCTTAAAAATCTACCTAGGGCTTCCAACCCGGCTTTAACCGAAACCGGTTGGTTAACCGGTTTATTGACTGTTTAAGAAAAACCGAAAACCGATTTATTTTGCACGGTTAACCGGGGTTTATTGAAAACCTCTTTTTTCTTAAGTACAATGGACTTTTATATAACTATTCTTATGTCGGGTTCGCGGAGCAGTGGTCAACGTTGTTGGTTTCCGTGACGGATATCACAGATTCAAGCGCCATTGTAAACACATTTTATTCCATTTGAAGGCATGGGTGTGTGTTATTTAAATAATCCCTATTTTTATTCTAAAATAACGGGACATAGCAAGAGCGATTTGTTTACAATTAGTTTTTTTCTTACCCTATTCTAATATTCTTACTCTTTTCGAAAATAGAGACTCAACAATTTAGTAACAAGTAGTTTTCGTAGAAAAAAACTTTTGATAAGATAAACTTAGCAGCCCGTATGCTTCACATTAGGAGCAAACATGACTGAAAAAAAAAGTTTATCTACTTTTTTATGCATCTTGTTAGTACATATTTAAGTAAGCAAAATGCTCGATTTTATTTTTGTTTTTGAATATTGGTTTTTGTGGTACTATTATTGGTTTTTGGAAAATAATTCAGGTTTAAGCCGATTGGACGGTCAGCCGGTTTATTTTTTCGAAAAGAACCGGAAACCGGTTAGTTGCTTTGAACGATAGCACCAAAAAATCATAGAGTGCACTAACAAGATATCTTCAAATATGCTTGTTATATTCAACGAAAAATGTGCTCAAATATCGGACTCGAGAGTCGATCAAACGTATCGACTATGGAATGGAAAAAAGACGTAACCCACACATTTACAGGAGGCGCAAAAAACGTATTTTGATGATTTTGGGCCATATGTAAATTTTGAATTATACACAACCTTGAAGTGCACGGAGACTTCTAAAGTGGTGTTTAATTGACATAATCTAATATTATTTAAGGAAGTTGCCTAAGAAAAGGTCTTTATTTCAGTCTTTTTTGTTGGTTTTATTTTTTTACAAGGTCATCTTTTCAAACTTAAAAGCTAAATTTAGACACTAATTCGGCATTTGCAGCTTGCATCCTTTTGATAGAACGTGAATCAAGTTTGATACATTGTGATTATCGAAAAAAACCTGTTTTGAAAAACCTGTGGGTTACATTGGCGGATCCAAGGGGGAGGCCATGGGGGCCATGCCCCCCCCCTGAGGAGAATTTATTTTCTATTTTATTAAAACTGTATTTTGAAATAGGCTCCTTAATCGTTTAGTTTACTATGTTTTGTAGAATACATACTTAATTATGTATTGACTATTTTTATATAGATATATTAGCTTAAAATCATTTATTTTTTAATGTATTATGTATGTATCATGTCTATTTTCATATTTATCGGCCCCCTCCTGGGACAATTTCTGGATCCGCCAATGGTGGGTTACGTCCTTTTTCCTTTCCACAGTCGATATGAAACCAATAACATAAATCATAATCTTTATTCAAACTAATTTAAGTCCACGTGCATAGTTTTATCTAACGCGGTGAAGTCCTTATCGGTTAATCACCGACAAGGTCGCACGACTTCGTGTCCGCTATTATTCTACGGTCAAACGAAAAGTGTACTTTTGTTATTTTGCGTATTTTTCAAACGATTATTCAATTGTAATACAATGTATATAAGTGTGAAAATTTTGGAACCAGTGGGGCTGCCAGGCGTCCCGATTAATCGGGATTGTCATCGGTTTTAAGCATCGTGTCCCAATGTCCCGAACAAACCTCAACGGGACGGGACGCTCAAAAGCAGGGCTGTGGAGTCGGGTAAAAAATAGACGACTCCGGTTTCAACTCCGACTCCGACTCCGAACTGCTTTTTCAAATATTTCCGTTTATGGCCGATCGTAATTTTTTTGTAATACTGACTCCTGACAAATAAATTGTTTTATTTATGGATGAAATAAATCTTTATCGTAAACAATATCAAGTTTTAGAGTTACACCAAAGAAAAAGCAATGTTTATTTAATATTTATTTATTACTAAAATCAATATACCTAATATGAAAAGATAGCTTGTGAGCCAGGCGCGCCACGCGGGGAGGCTGTCCCGTCCCTCGCCCAAGAAAGCGCCTTACTTTTATAGCTCTCAGCTATTTTAAGGTGTATTATCTTAACAAAACCTTGACTTTTTTCCGCGGCACACCAACTGATGACCACGGTACACCAGTGTGCCGCGGCACACGCTTTGCGGAACACTGCTTTATAGCATGGGTGTCCAACCGGTAGATCGCGATCGACCGGTCGATCACAAAGCAAAATTTGGTCGATCCTGAAAGCTTCCGTGAATTCCGCAAAAAATATATAATTAAAATATAAAATATTTTGCATAGACCTGTTAAATCCTTAAAAAACAAGTAGGTAACTAAAAATATTTTAATATGATTAAAAGATAATTTAAAAGTTTCCACCAAAAGAATACTTCCAGGTATTTTCCAAAGCCACCATGGTCATACAATTTGATCGTTTTACAATATTTCACATGATGTAAGAAGACGTATAAAACATACTTAATAAAACCACATTTTTTTTCAGTTTGACATTCTATCGAATGAACAACGTTGGATATCAGCCAACATATTATAATATGCAAATTAAGTAATGATTTATATCGTTGTAAATAAATGGTCCCTTCGACATTACATCTAGCAAATGGCACGAAATGCGATGTATGGCAGAGTAGATTAATTATTCAACATATTTTTAATATTTGATTAATTGATACTATGAATACTATGAATTACTGTTGTTTACTATCTTTATTATCTTTTAGGGTGAGTAAGCACCGACAAACCTAATAAGAATTACGTATTCAAGAGTACATTTGTCGTTCATGAGTGTACTTATTTTATACATCCTCCATATTACAGAAAACCCCCCTATAGAGTGCCCTCCTATAGAGGAATTTCCTATAGCACTTGCGGCAGTCCCCCCTAAAACGCTAAATTTTCATAAATATTTTATATACAACATATGTTGAAAAATATTTGTCATTAGCTGTTTATCCTGTGACTTCTCTAAGCGCATTTTATGAAGTACATATATATTGAAATGGATTTTTTTATCTTGTTCAATTCACAAAATACAAATTGTAAGAACATAACCTCAAATTTTTTATGGGTGCATAGTACCCTATTAAGTAATATTTTTATAACTAAGTCTCAATATCTACGCTTTAGAAGGCTTGACTGTACAGTGAGACGATCACACAATTTAATTGACTGATTAAGCCCAAACAAGGTGGTGGTTTAAGCATATGAGAGGCCACAGGCGCAATACAATTTGAAGCCCTATTTTTCAGACAAAATAAGAGCGTCAGAAAAGTCTGTATAAAATAATAAAAATATACAAAACCATGAACAAAATGAATATGAGCCCATTAGAGTTGAAGTGAGCCAAGTGGTATTTTAGAAAAAAAGTTAGATGCGTTGTAGTATTCTACACGTCTTGAACTTAAAGTATCGTACAATTGAAGTAGCCTCAGTTGATACACATCGCAATAGTGTAATATCTGTAAAATAAAAATATGCAATCCATCACAGCACCGATTGAAGACGCGATAAAACTTAAAAGTCAAAGAAAAAAGGTTTAACCACTATACTAGTTGGCTTACTTCACCTATAATGAGGCCATATAGTGTAAGCCATTTTTGAAGCCCCTACGATTCGGAAGCCCCAGGCGCGCGCCTCATTGCTTATAAGATGGTCCGTCACTGCAAACGAATACTAAAGATATTGTCATAATATTTAACCCTCCAAGGACGAGCGTGACCATATGGTCACAGTAAACACCGTTGTCTATTGATCCCACTATTCATCCTTTTTCTACCTGAATATCGTTGCTTTCATTCATATTTGGTTTAGAAGGGTACAGACTTCAGTTAATCATCATCCGCGGGGACAGAAATGGCCACCAAAAAAGCACATGTAATTTTTTGAATTTTCGTTTTTTTTAAATTACTTTTTGAAACTGTTAGTAATTTTTTTATTAAAACATCAAATTATTTACAGTTCTTTTGCTTATATATTTCCATTGAAAATATGTTGATCTAAGAGGTCAAATTGTAAATATTTTTAAAAATTTCACGTTCAGCTATATATTAACCCCGAATGTTTGCTTGCCCATACGGTCACGTTCGTCCTAACTACTGTCCGTACACAATTTTACACGGTAATAAAAGGATGAGCATGACCGTATAGTCAAGCGGAGTTTCTATACAACGACTTTCGTTTTTTTTTTTTTAATTTTTGTTACGAATAAAAGTTATCCGTGACTTCAATATGGCTTAAAAAATATTTTTTTTTATCGAAAAAACGCTCTCGTCTCTGGAGGGTTAAGTGAATAATTTTAATCAACGTGTATTTTCTTTCTTGTTTAAGGCGGATGGACAAACGTTTTGATGGTAGACTTGTACGCAGACTACGCTCGTGTGGCTTTCGAGAACTTCGGAGACAGAGTTAAGGAGTGGATTACTTTCAATGAGCCTTTTAACATCTGTCTATATGGATATGGCACGAAGAATGGCTTCTTGACTTTTGCGCCAAATATGGGATTCAGTGGTGTCGCAGAATACCAGTGTGCTCACAATGTATTGAAAGCACATGCCAAAACGTACCACATGTATAACAACACGTACAGATCTATACAAAAAGGTTGGTTTTTTTATTATTATTATCATTATGCAGGGTATTTAGTTCAGTGGCGTAGTTAAAAATTTGGGGCCTTCATACAAAAGTCACGCAATTTCCCTCGCATTTTTTTATGTTGAGTATGTAAAAATTTGGGATATAAATACTTCAAGTATTCCATGACTCACCTATGAGGTGACTACGCCACTGCTTTAGTTTTGTCGGCTTCGATTATGGTTTTTACGGATGGAATATATATTAAGTATTAAGCGCATGAGGTATGCTGCAAGCTTTTGAGCACATGGATGAACCCAACAACAGGAAAGATGTCAAATAATCAGTACTTAAAAAAAAAAAAAAGTTTTGGAACTCTCTACTCTTTAAAATCCATGTCTGTTTTCAATGGTGAGGTATTTCAACTAAGAAGCCATATATTTTACGATAACTGCTTGTCACTCAGTTGCTTAACATATATTGCGGTGTTTCCCAACGCAGGGAGTACGCCCCACTAGGGAGCAATGCACAAATCATTAATATGTGTTACATTTCTTTTGTGAAAACACATTTTCGAAAAAAATACCAAATTAGTACATCATATAAAAATTCTTTGAAGCTCACATCAATCACTAGGTTTACACTAATTTTAATGTTTTTTTTTATTTGTACACGTGTGACATAATAAACACGTGTATTTATTTATGAAAGTTAATTTAAAAATAGTATAAACTATGTGCATTTTTTATTAGAAGCATAAATTTTATGCGAATTTATTTCTGATTTGAATATTATCTATACACTGATCCGAAGTTTTTGATTTGCAATAAGAATATTAAAGGATCAATGAAAGATCCAATAAGAATACTATAGATCAGTGTTTCCCGACGCGAACAACCAATGACTTAATAGAAAAAAATCAAAAGTTTTCAAAAGAAAATATTTGAAACATTAAAATGCTGAGAAAAAGGTTTTGGAACGCCGTTCCACCGCGTTAAATGGAGAATAAACGGTTTCCCCTTCTTGCCATGTCCGAAGCCATTCCAAACCTGATTAACAGACTGTCTTCTTGTCATATCGGGACTTACTCCACTAGATTCAAAAGTCCAAAGACGAGCTGCAACACATCACCTTTTGGACGGGGAAACAGCGCAAATTGGCTGCACGACTCTTCGTTAAAGTCTTCACAAATGACTTCGACATAAATCATATATTTTGAACAGAGTCCAATATTTATTTTTATTCTTTGTGTAATTTAAATTATTCCAAATGTATTTTTTTTATTTTCCAGGAAAAGTAGGAATGGCAAATTTACTACTATGGTCAGACCCAGAGACTAATTCTACTGAGGATATCGAAATTTCTGAGGATGCCATGCAGTTTTATGTAGGTAAAATAAATGATTATGAAAAGGGGCAAATTCATTCAAAATGAATAACCTAGATATGTTTACAAGAAACATATCCTCCCTTGAATCATGTAATAATTATTTCCTAGTCAGTAAAATATTATAATCTTTTGACTGTTTATTTCTTCCTTACTCTCTCATTTATCAAACGTTTTAATGGTTTTCTATAGTTTGTAAGTTTTTTGAAAATTCATATTAACTATTAATTATAACTAATAACTTTGTCACCCCACTGGATATTTAACTAACTGACTCAAGTATCCTTATTTGATTGATCAAAAATAATATTTATTAGAAAATAGGGAACACACGACCGTTACGACAAATTTAAAATAGCCAATAAAAATCGCGGTCTTATTTTTAAAACTTTTATTGCAATACCAGGAAAATACAATACTATATGAGCCGGTAAAAACATGTCACGTGACGTTCACCTTGGCGTTATGGATTTTATGTCTACGATTTAAAGTACCCGGAATTCACGTTTTCCAGCTTTTTGCGTGCAATTTAAGAATCGAACTTAAGAGAGAAATCAAGATTCAAAGCATATTCTTTTGGATTGTCCAATTATTTTCATTGAAAATAACATATTTTTTATACTGCAGAAATAACTGCGATGGTCCTATCGAAAATCCAGGTGTAGCTTTGTCTCAAGAAAATTTATACTAATTCAAAAAATTTGCAACTTCTTTTGGATAAAAAGTTTATCTTCCCTGGCCCTAACCATTTAATTCGTAATGAAATTTACTATTGAAATTAATTCTATTACCGCAGTTAAATTAACTACTTATTATCAATGATCACTTTTAAGGTGTTCACTATCAATACTTGGTGCAATGGCATTATAATAAAAATAATAAAATATTTTTAGTACTTTTTCTACTTAAAATTTATTTGATCAGGACCGGTTTCGCTCCTCACGAGCAAAATGCTTAACACCTATAAGGTGTTAAGCATTTTAATTTTGTGTAATTATAATGTAATTTGTAAATCCTTTTAATTGTTAGTAATTGCTTACACCTTTATATTTCAATTTAACTTGTATAAATAGCACTGTTTAATTTATTTTCCTTATCAGTTGATAATGCTCGTGAGGAGCGAAACCGGTCCTGATCAAATAAATTTTAAGTGGAAAAAGTACTAAAAATCTTTTATTATTTTTATTATTATCAATGACTTTATAATTGACATTTTATTGTAATTCAACTTACTGTTATTATTATCTTTGAGTTTTAAATGAGCAGCACGAACATATTATCTAAATTAATTTGCGTGATTTTTTTAGTATAAAAAGTCTACAACATAGACTTTTTATACTAAAAAAAATCATAGAATTTATGCACCCATTCTACGTTATCACTGTCAGGATTTTTTTGTCGGTAAGAACAAAGGGTCAAAAACGTAAAATAAATTTCAAAAAGGCTTCAATATTTTTTAGAATGGCTGGTTTTACCATCCAATATTGACGAAAAACGGAGACTACCCCAAGGTTATGCGAGACAATATCGATAGAATTAGTGCTGCCCAGGGTTTCACCGAGTCTCGTCTCCCGAAATTCACTGAAAAAGAACGGCTCAGCATCATTGGAACGAGCGATTTTTTGGGCATCAATTACTACACTTCTATTGTGATAAATAACTCCAAATTTCTGCCAGACTTAATTTCACCATCGTACATCAATGACTTCGGATACGACTTTTATCAAAGAGCGGAATGGGAACTGGCCGCTTCGTCATGGTTGAAGGTAAGAGTGTGTTTTAAATAATCATCCTCTCAACTAGGGCTTCCAATTAACCGGACATTTAAGCTAACCGGTTTTAGGTTTTTTTCAAATAAATAAACCGGGTAACCGGTTTAAACCGGATTTATTTTCAAAAAACCAATTTTAGTACCACACTAACCAATGTTTCAAAAAAAAAGTATTTTGATTACTTAAAAAACAGTCAATAAGTGCATAAAATTAGAACTACCAATTTTCACTATGCACAAACATGCATTCGAGTCCTTATGATTGTATGCCTAACATTGTCACATTTTTAAGTAATTGTTTAAAATAAATGTAACGCATATTCAGCTAGTGTTCAATTGTATAACACTTCAAATACTTTTTTGCTCGTCTTTATTATTTTTTTGTTCACCACATGTGCATATTGGAAAGACCAATGATTTATGGCACCGATTGTTAGAAAATAAAAATAAAACGTTTTAAAATTGAATTATTTTATAACTTGAAAGATATAATAAAACATGGGCTTAGTCACTTAACCTTTTTAAGTATGAATGTTGCAAAAAAAGTGCATACAAATTGCCATCTTTTTAAGTTCAGGTACCTACTACTTTCTTGGAATAATAGCAATCGTATATATTATACAATATTCAAGTTCCATATCCAATATTATATTGTTAATAATTATAAATAATCCGACTAATAAAGATCAAATGAATACGTGAAAAAAATGTAGATTATACATTTTTGTTTACTAATATTTAAATTGCTTTGTAACAGTACAAGTTTTCGGTTCGGATATTTTTTTCATTTAAAATATATAATGATGAACGTATTTTTGGTTCAATAAGGTTCACTTGTTTTATTATCATTGGTATTTTGAGAATCCTTCGTATTACAGATATTTGATTGAAAGCAGTATAGTTGTCCATGATTTCGACTACATAGTTGTTATTAATATGTCACAGAAATTAGACAATTGAACAGTAAAATACTTTATTATATTGTACTATTTATAATACTATTATTATATACAACATTTTTTAATATTTATACTCTACGTATGAATATTTAAATACAATCTCGTGGTGTTCAAAGCGGAAAAAGATTTTTTTATTAACCCGGTTAACCACCCAAAATAAACCGGTTTTCGGTTTTTTTCAAAACACCCGAAAAACCGGTTAACCGGTTTCGGTTTAAACCGGTTTGGAAGCCCTACTCTCAACACAGTCCACTGAAAAGAATGCATACTATATTTTGACACGAATTATATTTGCTCTAGCACGATTCCCAGAAATTAAAAATAAACAAATAACACGTTTCCTAATCACAATAAATTCACCAACAAAAGACGATAATAACAAACAAAAATTTATATTTAAGTATTTTATAAATATAATTTAAAAAACAAAAATATGTTGTTATTTTTTGCCGGGTTTTCATTATTACCTTTTTAAACGATTTACTATACTGTAGTGTAGTTATTTTCTCATATTATTTTTAGAGAACCAATCCTCAATTTTTATATGCGTTCTATGTTTTTTTACACGTTTTTTTTATACACGGTGTTAAGTAGAACGTATCTACTGTGTAAAAAAAGAGTTTATTGTAATTTTATTTATTTTATAGAATACATTTCTCAGAAGTTTCGTTTGATTCGTTTGCGTGGCCAGAAAATAAGTTACCCTTAATTTTAATGTTCAAATGAAAACTTTTGGCATGTCTAGTCTTAAATAAATTTATGTGACTTTTCACGCAATACTTTTACTTCCATACTTTCTAAATTCACTCATAATTTTTAATATATGATTACTGCTTATGGAGCACTTAAAAAGGACAGATAGAATTTTGTTGTAAAAAATACCTAGCAGTTATTCTCTACGTCCTGTTTTCATGATAAAATAGGGGGTGGATGGGTTGTTGGAATAACGATACATGTACCATACCTTGGAATCATTCCATCGGTCGGTACGGTAAAACTATTCGTATTGTTGTCACGCAACTGAGAAGGGCGAAAGTCCAAAAACGCTTATGAATAAAATAGTTAAGCCAAAATATATTTTTTAAATCGAGTAGTTGCTCCAATAATAAAATCGATTGTTTTTAATTCGGGTTGAAAGGTAATTTGAATAAATAAATTTTCACTGCATTTTTTTCACCAGATTCATCCGCAAGGTATTCATAATGTATTGAACTGGGCTCGAAAGCAATATGGCGATTTAGAGATTTATATAACTGAAATCGGATACTCCAGTAAAGGGGGCCTTAATGACGTAGACCGCATCAGTTTCTTCAACAAACATTTAGAATTTCTTCTGGATGCCATTGAAGATGGATGCAACGTGACTGCTTTCACGGCCTGGAGTTTGATGGATAATTTTGAATGGACAATGGGATATACGTAAGTAAAATGTTTTAGTTTGGTATTTCTTTGCATAGCGCCCAACAATATTAAACATAATGTTACTGTCATTCTTTAATATTAGGGCTTACAATCTCGATACATTTGGCCATCTTGTAATACCAAGATCGGTAAGAAAACGATTTTGTGATTTACTATAAAGTCCAAAAAGGCTAACTAATAAAATAGTTGAGCCAAAATCAAATTTAAAATGTAAATACACTCCTATGTATTGTCATATAAATAATAAAATAATTCCCAACGTATCTTAGTTTTTTTTTATGTACATATTGTCGAGTAATACCTACATAATAAATAAATGAACTCCGGCCATATTTTATCAATAGTAAACCATTCTACTGATTGTTTCATAATATAAAATCCTTACGGTGTTTTAAATTATACGTCGGACTCAAATCAATTTAGACATTATAAAATTATAGTTTTTAATATATCGACTTTGGAAAGAAAAAATAACGTAACCCATACATACCAAATTTTACAGGAGGCGCAAAAAATATGTTTGGATGATTTTGGGCCATATGCAAATTATGAATTATACACAATCTTGAAGTGCACGGAGACTTCTAAACTGGTGTTTAATTGACATAATCTAATATTGATTAAAGAATTTGTCTAAGAAAAACCTATATTTCAGTATTTTTTCTTGGTTTTAATTTTTTACACGGTCATCTTTTTCAAACTTAAAAGCTAAATTTAGATACTAATTCGGCATTTGCAGTTTGCATCCTTTTGGTAGAACGTGTATCAAATTTGATACATTGTGATTATCGAAAAAAACCTGTTTTGGAAAAACTGTGGGTTACGTCCTTTTTCCTTTCCACAGTCGATATATACTATAGTATATATTTTAGCTAAGGGCAAGGGTCACGGTCTACAGAGACACCTATTTAAGAGAAAATATTAAAATGCTCATTTACAAAAAATCGTTTAATAGATAGAATATAGGTTAATTAGGTTAGTTAGGTTAGTATAGGAATTTCCAATCATCGCAGTTGGGATAAGCATTCCTTATTATCATATTGTGATAAATTTTCTTTGTAAAAAATGAACAGGAAGCCAGTGGCGTGCTTAAGCATGGAGCTCCTATTTTTTTTCGTTAATTTTTTTTATCTCAACCAAAAATAACTATTTATTTTAAAAAAATATTTCAAACGTTAGCAAAATCAAATACATAAATAATGATATTCAATTTTTATTTTTTTTCAGTTTTTATTGGACATTCATACCTTATTAAATTTTGAAATAGTATCTGTCAAATGGAGAATTTAAAAAAAAATAAAAACTGAATATCATTATTTATGTATTTGATTTTGCTAACGTTTGATATTTAAAAAAAAAAAAATAGTGCGTTTTGGTTGAGATACGAATTTTTAATAAAAAAAAATAGGAGGTCTCTGCTCAAGCACCCCACTGGCTCCCTGTTCATTTTTTACAAACAACCTTTATCACAATATGATAACAAGGAATGCTTTTCCCAACTGAGATGATATAAAAATCATATTAACCTAGATTCTATCAATTAAACGACTTTTTGTAAATAAGCATTTTAATATTTTCTCTTAATTATAGGTGTCTCTGTAGGCCGTGACCCTCACCCTTAAATGAGCAAACATTCACCAAAATTTCAACAGCTACATAGTTTTATCAAAAGATGTCACTAAATACAAAACATTAGATTTTTATTATCTTACCACTGGCTGGTCAAGTGTCATACTTTGATCGGAATGGTTTGCGTATTCGGGTTGTCAAATTAATGTTCAGATCACTTATAATTAAGCAAGGTACATATAGTTAAAAGAGCGTACATGCAAAGAAAATTTGTTATAATTTAACATAGTTGTGAGAATAGTGAGCTAAGTCAATGTGTTATCTGCATTAAAAGTAATTTATTTATTTTTCAGCGAAAAATTTGGATTATATCAAGTGGACTTCAAAAGTCCAAACAAAACCAGGACCGCTCGAGCATCAGCACTAGTGTACAAAAATTTAATTAAAACTGGAGCTCTCAACTACAGCTTCATTCCTCAATTGGAAGATCCAACGATTATAGATGAGGGTTTGGGTGTTTCTAACAAAATATTGTTGATAAGTGTCTTTGGATGTATTATTGCAGCTGTCGGACTGGTGACAGCATCGTGGATATGGAATAATAGAAGAAAAATTTTAAATCCAGAAGAAACACGATGGAATCCGAAAACTTAGTTATTAAGAAGTTGAAATATTATCCGTCAGATGTAGGTAGTTACAAATTATATTAGTTATTTTTAATTATTATTTTCTGAATATTTTTTATGTTTTTCTCTTACATATATCAATAAAAGGTTATTAAAGTTTTTTCTATTGAGTCACAAACTGTAATTAATATTTAACATTCAAGAATAATAATAATTAATCCAATTAATATTTTTATTTTTTGTTACAAATTCGGCGTCCCTGCAATTAAGTAGCGTGCACAAATAATACATTATTATTTATTTAACAAATTAAGCAAACAAAAAAAAAAGAATTTAATAAAATAATTCCAGTGAAATTTACTAAAATAAGTTTTGCTATAAGAAAATAAGAGGTCGCTGTTTTATAATACCACTTTCCTTATATGCAGATTATTTATATTATAATAAGGAATGCTTTATTACCAGGCATATTTTTAATATTCTCTTCAGCTCGATTTTATCAATTACACGGCTGTTTGTAAGCAAATATGTTATTTTTTCTTAACACCTTAACGACCGCACGTTTTTTTTTTATAGAATTGCACCTGGCGACCGGGCAATTTTGCAAAAAATTCGCAAAAATTGTAATTTTACTAAATTCAATATAATTTGTAAACCAATTGAGATATCTACCAAATTTAATTTTCTTAGCTTCCAGATACTTCGCCTTTACGCATATATGAGTCCGCCGGTTAGCATCCTTTGTTTTTCGAAGGCTAAAATACGCGTCCGCGGTCGTTAAGCTGTAATAGATGTCGCTGTATACCGATACACTCGATCCTAATGACTTTATTTACCTATATGTAGTTTGAATTTAATTTTAAATCATTACATAAGATTAATGTTAAATTCATTTATCAAATGATCAAATTATCTTGGGTAAATTGCAATTACATAAAACACAGTGATAGAGTTGCCAAAGACCCGGCTCTAACTTTATATCAGTGGTTCTCATATCAAATTTTACTGTGACCACATTATAAACATTATATTTCTGGGAATATCTCGTAGCCACAACAAATTTTTGTTTTGAGATATAATAAAAATAGCAGTTGTATTTACTAGAATAATTGACTCAAGAGTTTAGTCCAGGGGTGGGTAACCTTTCCTTCTCTAAAGGCCGCATTCATTTTTCTGATTCGACATAAGGCCGCAGTAAACATTGACTAGGGAATCTTTGACCGGAAACAGGAATTTACGAATTTACATACATTTACAGAATTACAGAATTGACCAGAAGGCCGCACCAGATTAGCCTTTTGGCCGCAGTTTCCCCACGCCTGGTCTAGTCAGTAATACTCAGTATCACAGCTTTTAAAATAGTATATGATATCCATTGTGATAATGTCACTAAATGAAACACACTTTTAGCCGAGAATTTTTATTTGTTTACCTTATTTATAAAAAAAAATATATCTAAAATTTTATCTTCACTTATAAAGTGAATGATTTAATTATTTGTCTTTCATAATAACATGGAATAGTTTGTATATTTATGTACTTTAGCACTGAGTATATAAGTCTTTGTGGAATAACCTTGTATGAAGTTTTTATAAAAACCACAGATTACACACAATTCAAACATTTTTTCTTATAATTCGGTCGTTTTAAAACATTTAAAAAATTGTATTTTTTAACATTGTCCTAAGTAATTATGAGTCATCGATAACAGAATTAGTTTTTTTTTGTTGGATGCAAAGCTTTCCGTGAAAACTCTTATATTATACAAATTTATTTCTTTCATTGTCTTTTCACTATCATAAGTCTAAACATTTAATTACACTACACAAATCAAGCTTACAATATTTCACACATATTATAGCAATAACTGAATACATTTTATAATTACTTCATAAATGACAATTTAATAAAACACTTGGATTATATTGAAAATAAAGGATACTACAAAAGTCAAATTTATTTAAGTGTTTACCTATGATTGATTGATTGTAACCGCGATCCACAAATAAATGCTATCAACATTGAATCTAATTATATCGAAATATGATTTCATGGAGTTGGTTCATTGTTACTCTGATACATCTTAATGCTGTGATGATTTCCAACGAAATTCACTAACACCTCCTTAATTACTCTCCCGATCTTTTAACTTACTGATAGAAACATATATTTTTGTGTCCGTTTTCAAAAAAGTGTGAGGAGCAGAATTATTGAATAAAAGTTTAATTTCACTCTCGACTAGTATAATGGCTTTATAATAAAAAAAAAAACAAATCTCTCTTTTATTAATAGTGTATACAGCTTTATTATCACCATTTTCACGATTGTATTTAACACTTTTCCATACATGAAAAAATAGGATTTTGACAACAGCACGTATGTACTTTTTTTCATAAATTTAAATATTTAACGACCAACTATGTTAGTGATTCTTAACCGGTGCACCAGTGCACCGCAAAAAATGATAAAAACGAAAAAATCCACAAAATAGTAAAAATCGCAAAATAGTGAAAACAGAAAAAGTCAAAAAAAAAATTATGTCCACATATTTTTTCGATCTTGTAATTCTGATGCACCGCCACTTTTTCCCATGATCAAAAGTGCACCGTGACTTCGAAAAGGTTAAGAACCACTGAACTATGTAGTTTGGTTTGCTTTATGAACAATTAGGGTGGCAACAAAAGAAATCGTCGCTTAAATCAAAATCACAGATAAACAAGTGCTTTACTGTCGACACCGAGAAGAAATAACTACATATATAAGATATTATAATTATATAACATCCGATTTTTGAAAATTTTTGAAAAACGATAAAAATCTATGTTAAGTAGCTTTCCTTAATTTGAAAATAATTCAGTATCACTATTCTGTTCTTTCGTCATTCCATACATCTTAATGAGTATTTTTTAATATATCATTTTTATCATACAATATTTATAATTAGTTAATTAATTAATAATCGATAGCCTAGTTCCATAGTGCTTCAACTAGAAATTGATATCGTTTAAATTATGTACATTCACACAAGCTTTTCACGGATGAACTTGAACTGAGCACGTGAACGCCTGAAGATGCCGAAACCGAAACTCGACAAAACTTGTGTGAATGTACATAATTTGAAGGATTCAAATTTAATATTGAAATTCCACCAAGCACCTTCAGTCGGAATCTTAAATTAGAAATTGATAGTTTTAAAATCTGGCTTAACAAAGTTTTAACGCATCTAAAGTGAGTTATCAGTGATGGTTAATTATTTGTCTCTTCCTTTTAATAAATCATGTAATTATAATATTTTTCTCAATTAAATTTATTGCAACCAGTGCCAGCGCGATGTCATTTGGCGCCCTAGGAAACGGCTATTGGCGCGCCCCATTTTTTCGAAATAATGAAAAAAAATCGGAATCATTAAAAATATTTTTTAATATATCCATGACCGCTCCCAATGTGGATCATATGTCCTCCTAATGGAAGTATCTCAACGTAAGTTTTTTACATGAACTGTTTGTAACTTAGTCGCCCAACCTCTTTTTTCGAATCATATAGAAATAGATACATAATTACAACGCACAAATACAAACGTCAAAAAAAAATGTACTACACATTATTGATCATTATCAGTGCATATAAAAATAATTAATACTCCACTTATGTGCCCCCTAATTCTTTGCGCCCTAGGTGGTTGCCCATTTCGCCTGTATGGTGGCGCTGGCCCTGATTGCAACGATGTTAGAACCATAAAAAAATATTTCGAGTTGTACTTATGTGGAACTGGGAGACTGTTGATATTTTTTGTCCACATGTAAACATCTTCCTACTAAGAGAAAACCAGTAGTTGTTTCTAGTTGTACTTTTGTGGAGCTATAGAAGATATGCATTCTTATTTTACTCAAAGAATATTTTGCTGACTTACCGTTCTATGGAGCTAAACTATCGATATATTTAGAAACCGAAGAAATATATATTATAATCTCAGGTCTTTTCTCTTTTAGAAATCGAATAAATAGTCTTTACGTTATACACTTACGTGTTAAGAATCTTCTATTAGTAATAGGAGATCAATAGTATATAATATTATAGTGGGGGAATACATCGTAAAAAATTAATTCGCCTACGCACATTTCCTGGTGCTGTTACTTTAGCAGGGCATTATTAAAATCTACACTATGATTGCGTTGTATCCTTCTGAAAACGAATCTTCACAATCAACACAGTC
Source organism: Himalopsyche anomala (assembly GCA_031772345.1). NCBI lineage: Eukaryota > Metazoa > Arthropoda > Insecta > Trichoptera > Rhyacophilidae > Himalopsyche > Himalopsyche anomala. The sequence goes on from CM062821.1 coordinate 36,086,862, forward strand.
ATCATCCGATGCTATTGATCTTGTCGCAATGATCTTGGCGTAAGAGGCTGCTGACGCTCGAGCAGTTCTCGTTCTGTTTGGAGAAGTGAAGTCCACTTCGAATAAGCCGAATCGCTCCCTGATAAAGAGAAGAAGAGAGGTTAAGAAATGATTATATTGTTTCTTATTCAATAACACTTATCAAACAAAGTCTAGAAAGTCATATAAACAGAGATGGATTAAGCTTATGGGAGGTCCCAGGTGCAACACAATTTGGAGGCCTTATTTTTCGGATAACATAAAACCGTCAGAAAATTCAACGTAGAATAATATAAATATATATAAAAATATCAACAGAAAGTATATAGACTATATAATGACTATTTTTGAGGCCTCTAAGATTCGGAGGCCCAACATGCGCGCTTCGTTCGCTTATAGGTTAATCCGCCACTACAAGTTAAACACGCGGCCCGCAAACATTTTTTTCCTTCAAAATATTGAAGATTCTGTTAACGAAAAATGCTGTCAAGTTTCGTCAAAAATGTTTTTTATTCAAAGTGTTTGAACAGTATATTAAATTGATTGATAGCAAGATTGATTAATATAAGATTTTTATTTTATTAGCAGGTGTGTAGTAAAAGATGATTACTCAATATGCCCCAGATACCGGGTGTTTTTTGAGGGAAATAATTTTCTTTAATACAACCTCGAATCCAATATTTTAAAAACCTATATTGACTCAGTATAGATGGCACTACACATATTCATCAAAATATTGTTTATATTCTATTGGAATATCAAATATTTGTTTTTCAAGGACCTCCAAGGACGAGCGTGACCATATGGTCACAGTAAACACCGTTGTCTATTGATCCCACTATTCATCCTTTTTCTACCTGAATATCATTGCTTTCACTCATATTTGGTTAAGAAGGGTTACAGACTTGAGTTAGTCATCAGTCGCGGGGATAGAAACGGCCACCAAAAGCACATGCGATTTTTTAAATTTTCGTTTTTTTATATACTTTTTGAAACTGTTAGTTATTTTTTTTTATCAAAATATCAAATTATTTACAGTTCTTTTGCTTATATATTTCTATTGAAATTATGTTGATCTAAAGAGGTCAAATTGTATTTTTTTTTTTTAATTACACGTTTAGCTATATTTCAACCCCGAATGTTTGTGTGCCCATACGGTCAGGCTCGTCCTTACTACTGTCCGTACACAATATTACACGGTAATAAAAGGATGAGCATGACCATATAGTCATACGGGTTTTCTATACAACGACTTGGCTTTTTTTAAATTTTGTTAGGAATAAAAGTTATCCATGATTTCAATATGGCTTCAAAATATTTTTTATCGAAAAAAAGCTCGGGAGAGTTTAATTACTTGGACACTCGTGTCCACTTGGGATCCAAGTACATAATTAGTTTGAGTTTTTTTGTAGCGTGACTCTTGGCTTGATGTGCAATAATTTATTTGGTCCTTTGACGTGAATAAGTTGTACATGCCCGCTGCAAAATATGCTATTATTTATATCGATTTTCAAATTATATTTATATTAATTTTTGTAATTTATGTTTAAAAAGTAGATTTCGTAATGCAATGTCGGCGCTACCTTCAATCAAAAACAGTAATGCATATAACGCTAATGGATATTCTGCGCAGTACCCATTGCGAGAAATTTAGAAGGAGCGGCCCTAGCGGTCGTTATGTGTTTACCTTTAATAACTAGGGCGTAAAAATAAATCTTGCCTGAGGCGGCAAAATGCCTGTCGCCGACCCTGATAACTGGTTTACAGCAAATGATATAATAAAAAACACATCTCAATGAACGTTAAATAATTCAACTATCATGAGTGTTTCGTCAAGTTAGTATTGCATAATTATTATTAAAGTTTACAACCTTAATCTTGTACTAATGCTTAAATTAAATCTTTATTAGAAATACTATTCAAATAGTTGTTTTTATTATATCGTAAAATGTCAAATCATCGAAAATAATCAGTAAAAAAATATTACATAAAGAAAACATATTATTTTGTAGACCTTATTAGGAATTATTGCAGAATTAGTAATTCGAGAAACATAAGTTTAAAAAAATTAAAAACAGCTCGCTGATAGTGTTCGGCCAGCTTTCTATTACACAAACTCGCAACGCAAACTCTTAATTAATCAACAATAAATGTATAAAACACTTTACGAATACATCTGGTATTTATAGATTTACAGTGCACTGATTTTAGATTAAACAAATAAACGTCAACTTTGCCGGCTATTTTAGATCAGAGAACCACTCGTTCAACGCGGATGAAGATGTTAAAATTCTATATCAAAACATGGATGACTGCTGTATTTTATATTTTTCATGATACAACTATTTACCAAGCGTCAGTTCAAGTTTCGTCTGATTGAATGCCTGAAGATGTCGAAAGGCGTAATTCGGGCCGTTGATGACAAAACGAGTGGAGTTTTACAATGTTTAAACGATAATATTTAAATTTTATTAAGCATCTTCAGTTTTAATCTTAAATTAAACATGTTTTTTTTATCCATGTCCGCTTCCCAATGTGAAGTATATGACCTCCTATTAGAGGTTTCTTAAAAGGATTTTTTCTACGAGAACTGTATTTTACCTCTCTTATTTTAAGAGAGGTAAGCTAATCACTCTCACTACACCTCACCTCACTACTAAGAATTGGAATGGTGGGGGGGTATTTATTAGACATCACAAACATCTATGACTTTAAACAGAAATCGAAAAATCGGTTGAAAAATGCTGTTCGAACCCGTGAGGTCCGGCACGGAAGCTAACCACGTCGACCAGTGTGCCATAGACCCGACAATTTTAATCTGCTTAATTGTTTCATAATAACTTACGTATATCCCTTCATCCACTCAAAGTTGTCCATGAGAGTCCACGCGCTGTAACCAAAGATGTCGCTTCCGTCTTCGATGGCGTCCAACAAAGCGTTAAGGTACAGGTTTATATAAACAACCCTGTCAACATCATTCAGTCCTCCGTGGGTTGAATAGCCATTCTCAGTGATGATGACCGGTGGATTGTCATACTCCTCGCGAATGCGGTTGAGCACCTTTCTGAAACCCCATGGCACCACCTGTGAATTAAAAAAATAGAATATCATTTAAAGAAATTTAATATGTAAAACAGTGAGGCTTTTTATTTCACAATGGAAGCGAAATCGAAAATCAAGTCCCTTCTCATTTCTTAAAACCATTTTTTGTTTGATATCTATACATCAAACTCTGGGGCTGGTGGAGCCGAGCTCCAATTTCCCTTTCATCTGGAGAATTTTGATGTTGCTTTTCCCGCCTAGCGTCCTGGATTTACCGGGGCGTAGACGGGTGCGTAGTCTTTGGTTTTTGTTTTATTTTTGTGGTGGTATTAGTTCTCATTCGTAGGCATTACATTTGACACTGGTGGTTGATTCAATAACCCCGAGCTGCAATTAATTGGGGTTATGCTTATCTGATCAGTTAACATTATTTTTTTTGATCTGTTTTTTTATAATTATTATTTTAATCTTTTGCCCTATTTTTTTTAAACCATACTAGTTAAAATGGTTTGAAATTAAAATTTAATCTCAAGAAATAACTCTTACCTTTAGCCAGTCAGATGCCGCTCCCGGCCAACTCTTGTCATAATAATACTCCACGTCCACGTCATTATCAAACGAGGGCATCTCATCGATTGTTTTATTCTTAGGAGCCCTCGTCATCTTGGCCGAGTAATGGTTTATTCCCATAAAATCGGCACTGCCCTTCAGCGACTTAATCTCTTCAGCGGTGAACTCTGGTAGACGACTGCGTGCGAATCCTTGTTTTTGCGAATATTCTGCCATACGGACTTTCATCATATTCGGATAGTCACCGTCGGTTGAGAAAATGGGGTGCGCGAACCAGCCGAACTATAAAAATAATCATCAATTAAATATATCTTAAAGCATATGATTATTATTATTTAATTAAATATCTGATATAACAAAAAGAGGAAACTGAAAAGGTCAGAAATATCAAGGCTGACAAATGTCATCACAAATTATAATTTATCAAATACAACGATTTGTTCTTTATTAAATTTATTACAACTGCAATGAAAATATCCGTATTTGTTTATGATATAAAATACGCAATGAAATTTCATATCATTTACTTTTAAAGCCTCGCACATGCTAAAACAGTACTTTTTAAAAAAAAACTGCAATATTTTGAATGGCATATTGGAAATAAAACAAATACGCGGGTAAAACAAATAATTTCAACCACTTCTTACGCTATCAGTATCATTTCTTTTAATTTACGGTAGGTAACTGAAATATTTCTAAATGCAAAATATGTATTATTTTAACAAATAGACAATCGAAGCCAAAAGACTAATATGAATTTACTCTATTTTTGACAATTATTGTTTATTCCAATACGAATTCCAATTTCAAATAATTTTCGTCAATGACATCTAAAGTGACGTGTATTTAAATGTACATATTTGATCAATCTGAAAACAAGGGTTTTAGTTGAGTCTGTAAAAAAATCATGAATATAAAATATTTAGGTTCAAGAAATATCTCATGTTTAATTTTTAAAGACCATTAATTCTTTCCCAGCTACAGAAAAGACATTCATCCACAATAAATTGTTATATTTTTAAAATAATCATATTTTAAACGTTAGTTTTTCACTAATTGTAAAATATTTTAAAATACGTTTTTCAAATTTGACATATTTATTAAATTGGCTAGTATAATAATACGTGGAACTTTGTTAATTACTGTATGGTCAAATTCAATTAACGCGAATGACATGACAGGATTTACAAAAGACAACACCTTATCAATGAAGCTTGACCTCACATTATCAGATATATGTACATATTAATATTATTTTATTTTGAATCAACTACTGTCATCGACTAATGGACATTACGCAAATAGTTGAACAGAAAACATCAAATGATTTCGGTTGTGTATTATTATATTTTGCAACCATTAAATTTTACGATGTAAGACTTCTCTCCATAGTTCTTATCTACCCAGATGAAAGCATATAAACAAGCAAAATACAATACTAACTATGGAGAAGAGAGATACGGTTTTATGTTTTTAAGTTGAAATACTTAAATAATGAGATAGCTCATAGACAAAGTGATTTTGAAGTTCAGTTATGTTAAAAGAGCGACGCGTTTTAGACAAAGTTATTGAAATAGCTGTTTTAGTATTCGTAAACTATTCAGGTCTGTGAAGCTACAACCTAGATTTAATCTCTCAACCTCCCATTGAATATAGAGTTCAATTGTCAATTAAGTAAGACTAGTGGGAATGGTTACTAATCAAAAGATCTTCTTCCTACTTTCAAGGAACTCAAAAATATTACATTACAAGCCTATACTTCATCAGGTTGATACATTATTAAATACAGATTAATTCTCAGGTCATCTATGTACAATGTTTACAAAAGCCAGTTCCACACCGGTTGGCTAAGTAGCATGTTAAAAAATTAGGCTGAGATATCAGATAGTTGAAATTTTGTTTTAAATTTGGAGATAAGATTGATATTTTACTCACATTATATTGAATTGACCGTTCGGCTGCTTCAATATCTTCAGGCGAAAGAGTGTCTGGTTCAGCCCACCAGAAGTCCAGTGTTATTCCAATTTGACCTGGGAATAATGGTTATCAATGGTAAAATTGATGGGTATTACATTTTCGATGACTGCTTCGATATCACGCCAACCAATGGTGATTATTTTCATACATACAACTTCGTTAGGAAAACTCTAATAATATTTATATTTGAGATTATAATTATGCTTTTAATAATGCCTTTGATAGTCACCTTTTTGTGTGCTCCTAAAATTCTTATCGTACATGTGGTAAGCCTTTGCGTGCGCTAGCAGCAGACCGTGCGTGCAAAGATAATCAGCAATTCCTGGATTGTCGACTGCCGGAGCCATGTTACTCTTGCCATAGCCTTCCATGCAAACTTGTTTAGGCTCATTGAACGTTATCCAATGCTTCACTCTGTCCCCGAACGCCTCGAATGCAAATTTCGCATAATCTTCAAAGTACATCGCCATTAGCGGATTCGTCCACCCACCAAGGTCTTGATAGTACTGTGGTAGATCCCAATGATAGAGCGTGACAATTGGTTTAATGTTCTTCGAAAGAAGTGTATCAATCAATGTGTTATAATAATTGAGGCCATCTTGAGAGTATGCTCCTGAATATCCAGAAGGAAGAAGTCTCGCCCAGGATATGGAAAAGCGATAGAAGTCTACGCCGAGTTCTTCCAACATTTCGATATCTCGCCACCAAAGGTGATAGGAATCGCAGGAGGTGTCTGCAGTGCTCTTGTCTTTCACCGTGTTAGGCGTTTTGTGAACCAGACGGTCCCATATATTTTCTGCTTTATCTGTAATCAAAAAAGATTTTCGTTGAATTGTTTATAATTAATATATTTTTGTGAGTACTTCTACAAAGTTAAGTAAAATTTTCACAATAAGGGAGTGTTAAACACTTCACATTTTGTAACCGTGAAATCTATCAATGAGAAAAGTTGTTAAATAGTCTTAATTCGTGAACTTAATCAAATTTAGCCAAGACAAATGATCAATGGAATAGAAATAACTTTATTAACTGAGACGTTCTTAAAATTCTTAATTGCTTAATTGTATTAATAACACGAATGTTTTTATAAATATAGAAAATTTTCTCATTGTTGCACCATCTGTAGCTTTTCATTTGACCTTCAGCGCATTATCGTTGCAAATACAATGAGCATACAGGCTCTGGTTTTCAATCACTCTAAGATACGGTATCATCAATTATAAAAAGTCAACAACATTTCAATCAACCTATTATTAACGACAGAGCTATAAATGGTTATTGAACTTGCGGTGATGTATAATAGGGTTCAATAATATAATAGTTACATAATTAATACGAGAAATAACTATCTCGCAGTAGTGCATTCCACCGACGAGAGATATAAAAATAATATTCATTATTTAAGAAATCCACGCTCTTAGCTTTTAGTTTAAAATATATATATTTGTATTATCCATTTTATCCATTAACAACACAAATTCCATAAGCGTATAACTGTCAAAAAAATCGCGTTTATATTGTCAATTTGTAGTTTAAATTTAATTACACAGTTTTTTTTGCACTGGCCACACATTCTAATTTTCGATAAATACTCATGAGAATTTTGAATATTCGAACGTGGACGCGGATACAATTTGAACTAAACAAGAAGTATAAAAGTGGTAGACATACAAATTTTAAGTTATAGAATAGGTATTCCCGCGTGGATTGTTGATGTCACCCGCGAGATTTATGTTTAGTTAAATTTACACATTTTTTTCATCATACAGAATATTAAAAATTACTTTCAAAATAAAATATTCCCTGGCAAGAATGAATGGTCCGACATTTTGATATTTCTTAAGCATAATAATTATCAAACGACTTATTTTAAAGTACTTACATATATAGGTGAAAACACATTTTCTACAATTAACATTAATAAATTAAACTTAAGATCAAAATTAACTGACAACCATATCGCATCTGTATTGCGTATTCACTAGGACTTATAAAAAAACCGACTTTTGAAAAAACCGGTTTTCGAATGTCAATATTGTTTGAAAACCGGTTTTATCCGGTTTTCGAAGTTTTACAAAAAATGGATAATTCAACAAAAATAGCGAGAAAAAATTTAATTTTTTACATTATAATACACAACAAGAAATTATTTGGTGTTACTCCTCAGCAAATATGATTTAAGAAAACAAAAAACGTCCACTGATCGTTTTGTAACGAAATTTTCTGATATCGAAAATACCCTTTCGCTGGGTAATAATGTGGGGCATATGGTCTTTAAGCAATCAAATAAAAGATCCAAATTTTCTGTCCTTTTGTTTATAGACGCGTTTATGGAAAATTCGGCACAACCGGTTACGAAGTTGGAAAACCGGTTTTCGAATGTCACAAATTTAGCCAAAAAACTAGTTTTTGACAACCGACAAGCCCTAGTATTCACATCAAAAAATTTTAAGCCTAAATTGCAGGACTTAATTTCAAATAAACAATTGCATAAATGGTGAAATAATTTAAACATTATTTTTTAGTGGTAGCCGGTAAATTGCTCGAATGGAAATTGCTCGAATTACAAATTATTCGAATTGCTTGGTTATTTAAAAGATTTTTCACGACTTTTTCTACGAATTTCATTTTTATCTTGTGCGACACTTGTTTAGAGAGTGAAATATATAAATAATTTTCGTAAGTATTTATTTTAACCGTGTTCGCTCCAAATGCGGAACATATAATCTTTTAATGGAGTTTATCTCAAAAGAAGTGTTTCTACGAGAACTGCTTATTAATTAGTTACTCAAACTGTTTCTATATATTTCCAGAACACATAGAAGACTAGGGCTAAGACAGAACAAACGGACAGAACAAACGGAAACAAATTGATTATCTTGTTATTCGAGCAATTTCCATTCGAGCAATTTACCGGGAACCATTTATAGTACATATACTTAAAAGAGTAAGAATATTTAGTTAAAAATTAAATAAAAAAATATTTTTTACCCTATGTTATCTTAAAACAAAATTGTCTCTGATGATTTTTTTTTGTAAACCCCTGTTCTAGAATGATTATAATTGCATAGTTACGTGATAGTATTATATTCTCTAATATGAAGTGTATATTAATTAATCGAAGTGCGAAATTTATTATTAAATAAACAGGAACACAAATATATTATGTTGTTGGTATTTATTTTATTGACGTATGTAATTCAAATGTTGTCTTCAACGGCTTAAAAAAACTTCAATATGTGCATACGGAACAAATATTGATGTTATAATATATTTAGATATTGTTCAGGAAACGCTGCAATTTTTTTTCAATTTATTAAAATGTGTTCCATAGCTAATTTTTTTAAGCGATACTATTTTCACTTCCTTTTGAATTAATTTTATTGCAATTCTGTTATTTAAAAAATGAATTACTTCACATCTCAGCTGATGAATAATCTAAAGTATGTTGCTTATAAGTTTTTTTTATGACTCATATGTTATCGAACACACAGGTGACCTAGCACTTGACCATTCCATCTCACTGTACAGGGTTAAAAACTCATAATCTATTTTAATTCAATATAATTTATAATGACAACATTACCTAAAAAGCTTTATAGTTTTATTTACAACAACCATATTATAACTAAAACTAAGGACTGCAATACCGGCATAATCAAGTTTCTCAATATTTCGACTATTTCTGACTTTCTGGCAGAGGTTGGTAACTAACTAAAATAAGTTTAGTATACAAAGAAATTCTTTGATATCTATTCTTTGTCTAGAATAATTCAGTTGGTGCTTTTTTTATATCAGCTTATCAAAAATAGCCATTACATGACAACTTATGTCGTGAATACCTTGAATTTTCCGCGCAGCTAACCTCTCGTCTTCTCTAAAATCCAACCCCCCATTTAAAACATAACATAGCAAGAGGACTAGTTAACCGTCCTAGCACTATACTCCAACTCTTCAAAAAAAGAAGAATAAACTATTGAGTAACATACATTGAAAAACTTATGTTGAGATAAAATCTTTTAGAAGTACAGATGTTCTACATTGGAAGCGAATGTGTTATATTTAATTAATTTTAAATTCGCCCGGTATTGCAACCTTTGTTGCGTTATATTCAGGGGTGGGCTGGAGGGGGCTCGGAGGGGCTCGCACGAGCCCCTTGTTGAATTTTACTAAGGCCGGCGAGCCCCTTGTTAACTTTTGAGAAAACAATATTCTCATATCAAATTAGTATAGAACTGGATTTTATAAATTGTATATTATCTACGACAGGTCAGAATACACATTAGTATATTTTTAGTTATTTATATTGATAAGCTTACGGTAAATTGCATATTGATACATATTGTACATCTATTAATTAACAATCGATTGATTATTTAAGTATTGCATATAATTGCATAGGAGCTATAAGAAAATTCACTCCTTCTTCAGAACAATAAAAAATGCTTCGAGATTAAGCGAGCCCCTTGTTAACGTATTAGCAGCACACCGCTGGTTATATTGCTAAGAAATATACATTTCTAATTTAATTGGTGAATGCGATGTGTTAATTACTGGGAAATGCGTCATTAAAAGTATTAACTAATAAATTATTTCTCTCAATCAAGGACAGCATCTTTAGCTAATAGTAAGATATCATTGCATAAAAAATGATAACATGTAAACAAGTAACCTTCGTTGTAGAAATAATTTTCGTTGACATTGGTTCAAAATAAAATTGAACGTGAAGATAAAAAAAGTTCTGTGACATAATCGTTATCTTTGAAAAAATGGTCTCATTAAATATCAATCGCAGACGGTGAAAAACTATGTAACAGAATACTTACTATGGGAATGAATAGGTAACTTAAAAATATGTTACTGTTTATATTGGATTGTTCTATCGTTACCATACTACAATAAATTGAAAATAAATTGGAAATATTAATCATTGTTTTACATTGCGAGCGGATACATTTTAGTTGGATTACGACCATATACCTAATACCCACCATTAATTATTATGATAAAAAAACATTAAATATTTTTTTTAATTTAAAAAAAATATTTGGCATTACAGCTAATACCTAACACACCAAATATGTTGAAGTTGAAATAAAGATCATAAAAAATAAACTAAATGATATTTTTTTTATAATCAACTCGAGAAGAATTAACATCACAAATTCCCCTTGTTTAAGATTTCAAATTTAAATTAAACACATGTAAATTTGACATTCATCTAACCGGGAATAAAATCCAGGCCCGCCTGGTCGGTTGAACCAAATAGATAGACCACATCGTGCGGTATCAAATACTTCGTATTTTTAAATAAAATCCTCAAATTTCAGAACCTCTGCCACATAGTGAATCTTTTTTGGAAAGTGAAACGTAATTTAATAATGTCTAGAATGATATTTTTGAAGTGTTTGTTTTTTTTTATATTATTAAAATAAACGTCATATTCATTAGACATATTGTAGACAATGTTACGGTTTATTTTATTAAAATATGTATCTTGAACACTGTCATAAAAAAGAACACCGAAAGACATTTCAATATCTATCTGTCAAGCTGACTTGTCAAAAAAGATTCCGCATTGTACGATATTTAATTACGTATGATAAGGTTGTTTTCTATCTCTATTAGACTAAATTATTGCAGACAATGCTTGATAACAAAAAGAGTTCAACGACCAAGTTTAATAATAAAAAAAAAACTATGTACTACACGCACTGAATCTTTTAAAGCTATGAAAATATTTAGGCAGTGTGAAAAAAAGCATTCTACTGACCCAAAAAAAGCACTTATCAGTTATTTAGATAATTTCAGTATAACATGTACTGTGTTGCCAGTCAAATAGATACAATATGTCATTGACATGATTTTGTATTTTTTGAGTTGTTATTATTTTATGTAATAGTTGTAATAATCGCAATTTATCACTACGCCGCTATACGGCAGCGATATGATAATATAAATAATAACATTCTGTGAGTTAATTTTTTAAATGTAATTTTCTGATCGTAATATTTGAGACATTTGCATATATGTAATTATTTTGATGCGTAGATCTTTCGATTAATATATCATCAACATAAAGTGCAAAGCTTGTTTATTTTATAGTCTGTAATTCAATACAGAATACCTAGAGTGAAACTGTATTATTTTTTTATTGTAGATTAATTGAAAAAAAATGCGCAAGCATTCCTTTTGTTTTGTGATATGTTTACGTTTGTGAATTTAAATAAAAAAACATTGTTTACGGTAAATTAAACGTAGTTTAAGTTATTATTGTTTAATTAAAAGGGCTATAAGATTTGCACTCAAAGCTTTCAAAAAAGATGATGAAAAAATAATAAAAACATAGTTGCATAGAGCAAAAACGTCGCTTATAATTTATTTTTAAGCCAACTAATTCACAAAAATATAGATTTAGGATTTTAAAATTTCTGAATGAAAATGAATATTAACCACCTGATTAGGTATCGCAGTTTTACCGTCAAATGTCGTATTTGAGTTAAGCATTTATTAATAAAACAAGTGATATAAATTGAATGCATAATAACAAAAATTTTCAATAAAAGTAATAAAATTATCTATTAGAAAAAAAACACTGCAATAAACGCCAACAAGTTTACGCAATAAACATTAACATTTTAAAAGTCAATAAAACTATTATAAAAAAAACTGATACGAAAAAATCACGTATTCATTGAACGGGTCAATAATTTATACCACAAGTGTACTGCACCGTGGAAATGTTTTTTGATCGTTGGAGTAATAAATAATTTAATAATATATACGGTCAACTCCTTTTTTACACGATTTTGAATTAGCACAGGCCACTAAAAATAACGAGTGCTATATTTTTACATGAATGATTTGTTCTAATACGATTCCCAAAAACAAAAAGCACATACGAGAATAACGGATTTCTTAATAACAAAAAATTCAACAAGACAATAATAACAAATAAAAGGCTTCATTATGTCTAAACATATAAGACGTATAAGACATATCTGAATTTTAAACGATTTATGTTCAGTCCTTAATAAAAATCCCCGTTTAGTATAATGTCAAGTAGCAATGAATAGTATTATTTTTTCTGAATTAAAATACATACATATTAAAAATAAAAGTTTGTGTATTTTACTTGTTTGATTTTCATAATTACCTTTTTCACACGATTTTCTATACCACAATACTGTTTTTTTTTAAATAATACGGTATAAATTCAGTGAAACATTTTTTAATTTTTCATATGAATTTTATCACTTTTTTACACGTGGAACGCTACCACCGTGTAAAGAAAGAGTCGAGTGTATTATAATGAAATATAATATAAACATTTTAAAAAAGCTATTCGAGAAGGAAATGAATTTGATATTCATTTTATCGTGTATTAAAATTGTTAATGTTCAAATGAATAGTAATCAAATTATTAATATCAATTCGCCTTTGTAAAGTTTTTTTCATCGTTTCGTGTTTGACTTTAACAATGTAACCAAACTAATTAACCCTGTTGATAGAGGAACACATTCGTATTTATTTTTTTAAATTTGTTAATACGAAGAAAATTATTCAAAGCAGGAATATTTGAGAGATTGTTAAGGTTCACTAAAATTATTAACACACGAATAAAAATGAAATGGTCTTCGGAAAAATGATAAATTATTAGGACGACCCGCGATGACCGACTAAATCCAATACAGATCGACTCGGTATAATTATTTCAGTTGAGATATGAAGCGCTTAAAAGCAAAATCCGATAAATTCATATTATGTTGTCAAACGTTTACAAACAATACGTACATTTTACGTAACTCACTTCATATAATATGCAATGATATAATATAACTCGGAAAGCCTGACAAAACATACGTGTAAGCTCTTCCGCATGTCACGGAAATCACTCGCAGTATTGACACATTCAATGTCAATGCGTTCAATTTTATTTCGTTTATATTAATTGCAATCAGTGATTAACTGGTTCATAAAAATATGTTTATTTCTGCTAAGTACAATACTATGGGGAAAAAATTGATCAACATATCCTAACTTAACTTAAGAGTGAAATTACGAGTGAGTTTACTACTAAATTTATAAAATAAACAATAAGGCTTTTTTGACGTTTCATTTGAAGGCAATATTCAAAACACGTGTGAATTATTTGAACGCGTAGAAAAAGATATTAAATTCTTCGTTGAGTTCCAAATGACAGTAAAATTTTCGTTATTATGAGAAGCCAATCGTTTAAAACAAAAGAGTCCGAAATGTTTGTTTTTCCAAATTTAAATGATTTGCTTGTTTATTTTTGTGCTGCTTAAATACTGTTCAAAAACTGTGAATAAAATATATTGAGATTAAACACTATAATGTTTACAACAAATGTAGACTTAGAAAAATATTAATAAACAAATCAGCCAATATGTGTATAAAAATGATTTTCTCGTTTATCAATGAAAAAAACGACACGCTGAATTTGGAAAGCTTGTGAAAATATGAGATAATAAAATATACTCTTTTTTCACTAAAATACATTATATTTTTTATTATGAGCGATTCTAGTAAAAATATGTGTTGTAATTTATTTTCTCTTGGTTCATGTATTAAATGGCACATGAATAATAAAATTAGGCAAAATAAATATTGTCATTTATTTAACAAAAAATGGTCATTTAATTGAAATGTATTATCAACAAACGATAAAAATTATGTCATCTCCAAATATGTTCTTTATTGAGAAATGTGTATAAGTAGTTCATTTATAATAAGAAACTAATTTTTGACAAAAAAAATATTACGTGCATTGAATATTTCATCAACGCTTCAGATATTTTCAATTTTTTAACACATGACTTAGATGCTAAATGACAAATTTAGAATCAACATTTTATATAGACTATATTATTTGAGCACGAAACGTTATGATGGCTTAGAAAACCCATTATATATGTAAAATTAAAAATGGTGACCTATAAAATATTTGTATAAAAAAGTCGTTTAGTATGTTATAATAAAATTAAAGTATAACGTACAGATTACTATAATTAATTTATACAGTTACTAGATTCATAAAATGTAATAATATGTGTGTAATAATATAATACTAAAAGTATAATAATTGATTTAAATAAATACCTAACATTTAAATGTTACCATTACACAATAACATACAGGTGATTATTATACCTGCGCACTTTACAAGTTTACATATTGAATGCCAATGTCACACATTATAGGTTACAGACAATGTCTTTCAGCGGACGAATATTCAATTTCAATTCATGTTTAATTATGACATCAAGTTCAAATATATCAAAAGAAGATTGTTCAAATTGACAAGCATCTTAACGTTTGTTTATAGAGGAAATATAAAGCTTATCGGAAAACTTTTACTGAAGGTATTCAAATTTACTCAATTTAACGCGTAACGCGGTCTGGTGTGTAAAGTATAAAGCTCGTAACTCACGAATATAACAGAATATTATAATTTGAATCGCATTATCGATGCTCTTTTGTTTGTATTATTTGACAGTTGTTCTCGAAACAAATTTCATTTGTTTTTTATTATTTTGGTAGTATTAACCAGCATTTGTTCGTATATATAAAACTGTATCGATTGAATTTAAAGCTCTAACTATCACGATCATTGTTTTAAA
The DNA here is from genome assembly GCA_031772345.1 of Himalopsyche anomala. Lineage (NCBI taxonomy): Eukaryota > Metazoa > Arthropoda > Insecta > Trichoptera > Rhyacophilidae > Himalopsyche > Himalopsyche anomala. Next base: position 36,102,113 of record CM062821.1, read on the forward strand.
TAATCAGGATTTTAATTAATCCGAAATGAGCACAAAAATTCTAACTCGTACTGTCTCTTTACATCATTCAATAAATATGATTGCTTTGAATAATTTTACATTTCCTAGAGGCGTCTAGTAATTGACTTGTCAAATGTTCTATTGATATATTGATATGCCGTTTTTCATTATAATGTTGGAATAACGTGGTATAATATATACGAAACGACAAACTTTATGTATTTTTGATGGGTGCATTCATATGCTACATATCGTAGACATGCCGGTAGGAAATGGGACAGATCACGCATGCAAGGAAAAGTGAACGAAGGGTAAGGTTAGGTAAATTTCACGGTATGTATTTGTATTCTCAGTTAATTTGGAAAAGAGTATATAATGTTTTTTGCATGATGTATGCAGGAAAAATCGAGTGCTTAGTATTTCTGAGTAAAAAGCTTTGCGTATAATATGTGTAAATAAAAATGGTTGTATTTTAAATGGCGATATGTGTGATTTGCTTATTTGAAAATCATCTTAAAACTAGCTCAATTTTAAGAGTTTTATTTTTAAAGTAGATATTAATCTTCATTCTTAATCTATAAATGACAAAAATAGTTATTTTTATAACTTCTGAACGCGGAGAGAGCTATAATAAATAGAAGTAATTATAATAAAACATTACTCGAAGATAGTTTTCAAGCTTAAAGCATTTTTCTCTTCTCCTTCGGGGCCGAGTTAATAATCCTGAAATTCTCATGACTATTAATTTACATGCTCCCAATTTATTCTTACGTGGGCGAAACTATGAGCAAAAACTTTTATTTCTAAAAACTTATACCTCGCTTAGGAGGTATGAGTCACCAGTTCCTAGGGCCGTTCGATTGATCAACTCATTGCCTAGAGAAGTGGACATTTTTAGTAATAGTATTTGTGAACTGTTTGTTAAATTTTACTATTTTATTTCTTGATTTTTATGTATTATGTAGTTTTATTTTATATTTTGTGTCTTTATATTTGTCAAGTACATGGCGAATTGGCGTCAGCTGTTATGTCATGTACTATAATTTTAATTTTAAACAATAAATAAATAAATAAATTACCTGCTTCATTCCAGCCTCCTTCTATTTGATATGAAGCAGTCGATACTCCGAACGTAAATTTTTTTGGAAATTTTCTCACTACCGTTTCCACTTGGTAAGACAAATTTATGCTAAAAAATCAACAAAAAAATTAGAAACACATCTCAATACAGAAACAAAAAAATCACTTCAATTTATTTATTTGCTGTCGATAATATTTCAAACACTGCATGTTTAATTATTTGTACAATGATTAGAATTTAAAAACTATTTTTCACCTCAACGTCAATAGTATTATGGTAACGGGCGTCCTTAGCTTCGCCATCTTAATTGTATACTGAATTAAATCACGTAAGTGACTGATAAGGTATTATGAGCAGACGTTTGTTTTATAGCAAAGAAATTCGTCAAGTAGCAGACAAGACAGCATCATCAATACGTGCGTACTTATACCATTTCAAAAGATTTTTTATCACAATATTTTTTTATATCCTCCCAAGTCTGCTTTTACTACTTGTTTACTGTATCAATATCATTCGATGGGGAACAAAACGTTTCATTAAACATTTGTAAAATTCTCAGCTTCTAACATTTTACTCTGATATTGATTTAGTATATTGAGTATAATTGTATGGTTCAACCCTACTGCTATCCCTTAAATTACAATAATTGCCTTTGATTTTTAAACGTAAATAATAAAAAAATGCACAAATACAAAATAGATCACTTTTTTACTTATTCCACATGTTTCATAAATTGATGAAGAATTAAAGCGATACAAATTAAATTATTGATTATAATGGTGGGTGTAGGGGAGAGAGCAAGTAAGTTTATCACGTCACTGAAGATAAACTTATTTTGGTCAGTCTGAAATACTCAACTATTATTGTATTGGACTGTCTGTATACTCAAAACGTGATTCTGTTGAGTATTTCAAGACGTTCAAAATAAGTGTACGCAAGTAGGATTAGCACCGCTGGTCTGCTTTGTACATTATTTTCTTCAGCCTTCGGATTTTTCAGAGCTTTTCAGGTACATACATTTAAGTGTCTTTCTAGAAGAAGGTAATAATGAAGATCCAATAAGTACGTCTGATTAGCAAGGATCGAATGAAGACTTTTTTTGTTATTACTGTCTTGTGTTGTTGAATTTCTTGTTATTTATTGAAATCCGTTACCCGCATCTGTATTTTTTGTTTCTGACAATCGTGTTAAAATAAATAATTCGTGTAAAATTATAGTATTTGTTTTTTTAGTGGACCGTATTATTTCAAAATCGTTTAAAAAATAATTCAGTGTCTATTTGTTTTGACATTCAAGTTCTTGAATAACGACGTTTAATTTTTATGATGTCAACCGTATTGCTAATTTAAGACAAAACACAAATATTTTATTTTATGAAGCAAAATTCAAAATTTGTTATCAGTTGTTTTTTGTAATAACTATTATTCATCAAATTTTTGGCACTTAATGCAAGTATGGCAGTAATACAAATATTTTAACGTATTTTTTTAGAGACTGCCATTGTAAATAGTGAAATAAAACAGAGCATTGATAAATAATTATAAAATAAAAATGAGGTACTAGGTGCTAAAGATCGAAAGTTGTATTTTATTTTATTGATAGTCTAGCTCAGGGTTTCCCAAACTTTTCTTGCAATGTAGCACACTGAAAATTCTGTTTTTTTAACGGAAAATTTTATTTATTTTAAGGATCGAGTACATACTATGTACATTATCAATACAACAATAATTGAGTCACCCATTTTCAAAATTCACCTTGTTCATTTTTATTTTCTTGAACAACTTACAATATGACGTGTAAGAAACCTCTATATTAAAAAAATAACCATATTTTCTTTTATCAAATTGAAAATACTATTATTTATTTAAATGTAGAGGTTCCCTACATGTTTTTTGTAAGTATGTAAGTATGTCCAAAATAATAAAAATTAAAAAATAATTATTATTTTAAATATTAGAAAATAAAATTGTTAATGACTTTCATGATTTTCGGTCCCTGAATATCAAATCTACTTGATATCATACAGACTATTAAACGGCTGAATTCTTATATCCGGTGTGACGTCAAGCCTCTTCCTGGACTTTGACATCGTTGGTGTTAGGGATTTCAATACCGGACGAATATATCAATACCGGTATTTCATATTAAATACAGATATATTACTTATATTGAAAACCAGTGATTTTTTAAGCTATGTAATAGTCTTAATACTACTTATATTTTACCAAATATAATTTTGTCAAACAGACGAATAACGTATTACGTAAAATTTAAAAATCTTAAATTGTACAATTTTATCTCTTTCATTGATTGAATTATCATTTACTTGATAATTTGTAATTTGTAATACGCTAAAAATATTAAAATATTTAATTCTTCATTTTTATAGTTATTTCGGCGTGCACTATTGTCAGAACTATTTTTAAGCCTGCATTTACTCAGCTATATATTATATACAGGCTTAGAAGAGATACACAATACATCTTGTTATTTACTCTAACATCCTAATTTATATTACAATTCTAGTATTACATTTATTAAGCATGACTTTAGTGTTTCGAAGAACCCTAATGAAGAATAATAATCCCGACGATAAATAGTCCCATATTTTGTATTGTTCTTAGAAGCTTTAATTTCTTCTTTTTTATTAGAAATTGTAATTCTCTTTCCATGTTATATTTTTACAAAATTAATATATAAATACATTATAAAAAAATCTGCCAGATACGCAAGATTTATCAACCATGAAGGATTTGTTAAAAGTGCCATCGAAGTTTGTCCCGAACTGGTTTATGTGTTTAAAAAGATCAACAGCTCAATATCAAGGTTTTTGCGGAACACATATTAACATTCCACGGAACATAGCTTGAGAAACTCTGGTATATCTTAGAACAAATAGTTTTTGTGACGTATCTCCGTTTGTTTTCACTCTCAATGTGACTTACCCTGCGATATCATTTAAAACAGTTTGTCCTCTGCTGATCGCATTATTAAATAATTCTTTTTTATTCACTTAATTTGCATTCATCATCTAACTACTTTTTTTCATGAAATCTTTTGTGTATATCTCTAAACAGATGCGCAAAATATACTTCAACAATTCAATAAATTTAATGTACATCTTCATAAAAAAAAAATAACATTCCAGTGGTCGTCAGCATAATTAATAAAGTATTTTAGCGGGCAATTTAAGCGTTCACGGTGAAGGTTCTATGCAAGGCTGTGAAGCGACTCCAACTTTAAATTAAAACACGACTTCGATTCCGACTCCAACTCTGAATTCGGTTAAAAAAATAGAGGAAAAAAAAATATTTGAATGAGGTCCTGAACATTTTAATTATGGATATTAAGTTTCATTAATTTGTCTGATTTCCAAAAAATAAAATACACATTTGTACTAATTCCACTTTTATTTCATAAGATCAGGGCTGGTTTCGATCACGACGAACATTATCAACTGAATTATCATGACGAGCATTATAAACCATCGGTTGATTATACTCGTATTATAACCGGTCCTGATTTTGTTAAATAAAAGTAGGGATTAGTACAAATGTGTATTTTTTTTAATATAATGCCTTTCCACCAATTATTGACAGTGAACACTCTAAAAGTAATTTGTACGATTGTTTACACAAACTCTTTCCATATTTCATTTACCAATCGTTTATTTTGTACATGTACCTGTAATGATGTATCTGTTCAATTGTTAATAATACTCATGTGTAATTAGAACAAAAAAGTGTTTTATTTTTTTATATAATACTTTTTCACATAGAATTGACAGTGAACACTTTAAAAGAGATTAATTCACTAAAAGTAATTTTGATAACATATCTGGTTTTAATTGTTTGTGTGTACCTACACTCATTCAAAAAAAGCAGCTAACATGCTAGTAGGTGCAGTGGCGGATTACCCCATAAGCGCAAGAGGCGCGCGCTTGAGGCCTCCAAATTTTAGGGGCCTCAAAAATAATATAAATCATATAAATCCTTATATTTTAATTTCAGTTTTAAATATTCATTATTATTCTACGAAAAGTTTTGCAACACTTTTATGTTATTCGAAAAACAGAACCTCCAAAATTGATTGCGCCTTGAGCCTCCAAAGTGCTTAATCCGCCACTGAGTAGGTGTTGTAATGATAGATATGCAAACATTCTTTACATTAAAATAGCACAAATGTCCTAATTTTTAGTCACTTGATGCGTACTATTCCAACTTCTAAATTATTATTTTTTTAAATACAAATTATACTACATCACTGTTTATTGTAGAACATTTTCTTCCAAAAGCCATACCTCAGTTGAGTCCAATTTTAAATTTATACAATATAATGTACCGAAACTGGATTTTTTCATCTCCAATTTTCATTGTTTATATAGGATTAAAGAATGACAAAAACTTATTTTTATTCCACCGAAAAGCAAATCAAAATATTTTTTTTTACCAAATACCAAAATAATACTGGATATAGTTTAAAGCTTAAATGAAAACCATACAAGCGCATGTATTAAAAATACGCAAAGACTTATGAGACAACCTTAGTTTTATTAACGTTAATTCTTAGCAGAAATGCGTACAATGTTGTCTAAGCTCTAGCTTAATTTTTCATGAAATACCATCTCAAAAACAAAAAAAAAACAAATAGATACTAGCAGAATGTATGATTCATTAAAAAGATTAGTAATAATATAAAAAAAATGTAAATATATTATTATCTTTGTAGCCCTGAGTTTTATAATTTTACTCCAGTAATACATAAGTTCTATTTTCAAATTACATCTAATATTATTTTTGGCATAATGTGTATATTTTTAAAAACGTCGCCGAACATATAAATAATATTATACGTCATTTATGCAGTGACGTATTCTTTTGACATGGACATTGAAAAAACATTGATGTAATATCTAATACGGATACGTAACAGAAAATAGAGCTGATAATTAGAAAGAAAAAAAATATTTTCGTTTTTTATCTCGATACGCACGTTGGTCTCAAAGCAAAAATTTGTTCCGACTTGTTTATCATGCGTCTTTATCAAAAAGCAAGTAGGTATCCATTATTTTTAATTGATTGGACCAACACCCCATTAAAAAATCATTACTGCGCTGTTGTTTTAATAATTTTTAAATGTTGCTCAGACTGCAAAATATTGAAAGCAACTAATGTCAGAATTTGAAAAACATATTTTCTTTTTTTTTAGAATAAAAATATACAGATACTTTATTGGCGGTAATGTATAATTAGAATAAAGAAACCAAGTATGCAAAAAACGTGTCCCACAAAAAAACTGTTTGATGGTGACCCCCTATTACTTTTAGTAAGCTGCGCCGCAATTCGTGTCAGTAATAATATTACCTATAATTTCGTAACAGCTTAATTAAGAGGTAAGTTCTTTAATGAGATACAAGTTTAAACGCAATACGTACTGTAATGCTACACACACACACTCTCTCTCTCTCTTTTTCTGTGTTCATCAGTGATTGCACAGAGAGAGAGACAGATGTTGTGAGTGAATTTTTAGAGCACAAAATACACACTCTGTTTGCGTATCATTCCAATCAAGCCTTCGAAGGTATATTATAAATATTGTAAAATAATATTATTGCATAATGCTATTTTTGACATTTAGGCATTAATGAATAAAAAAAGTTTTTTTTACCATGTACACCAGTGGTTCCCAAACTTATTATGCTCATAGACCCCTTTCAAAGCAAAAACTTGACCACGGACCCCCAAGTGAAATATTGAATTTTGTTTTATTGCCTTGATTATAAAAAAAATATTCATGCCCGCTTCAATGTGGACCATATGGCCTCCTTATAGAGGTATCTCAACAGAAGTTTTTCTGCGGGAACTATTTGTCACTCAGTAGCTCAAACTCTCTTTTCCGAAGAGAGTAGTAGGGATAGAAGGACAAGGCTAGAACAGGACTATTGGTTAACTTATCACTCTCGCTACACTCAGTTGAATGATAAGTGGTGATGTAAACCTTTTTTCTTAATTACTGTTGTATTAATTAAAATTATACATTTTATTTAAACATACAAAAACCCATTTTTTTCATTGGTATGGGTGAAGCCAATGGGATGGTATTAGATTATTTATATTTGACTATGTTTGTGAGTATCATTCGTAAAAACCAATCAAAATTTTTCCATAATTACAAAATGGGTACCTGTTTTTTTTATCCAGAATTTGTGATATCCTTGTTCAAACATTTATTTCAGCTCCTTATTTGTGGATAATTTAATAATTTGCTCCTGTATTAGCAAATATTCATCTGAGTTTGTGGGTCTACTTGCAAAAGGGTCCAACACCCAATCTGAGATAACCATGTTAATAATGTCTTTTAATCATTGGCTTAGGCCAGAAAGAATAGCTGTTAAGTGTTGACAATAAGCAAGCAAATATTCATCTCGTTTTTGTAATTTTAAAAGATATGGAAACTGAAAGCATTCTTATCTCCCCAGGTCTTGTTTTTTCCCCAACAGATTTTTGCCAACAAACGCAAATATTTTATTCTTTAAGTTTTGATGAAATTTAGTTGATCACCATATAGTTTTAAATTTGACAAACATGTTAGTTATATAAGACATTTTTCTTAATAAATTAAATTGAACCAAAAAACATTATTTTTTGGTAAAACGGAAAGAAATGGCAATTTTTAATGCAACAAAAAAAAAATATTCAAAAAATAATAGGCAATTTTGTAATACTGTTTCGTAAAATTCTGACGGTTTACTATTAAAATATGAATCCAGTTGATTTTTTACCCGTTCAATGTTTACAAAACTTTTATCAAGAAGTGACTGTTCCGTCGACTTAAATAAGTGGTAATCTGAAGTTACCATATCAGGTAAATATGGTGGGTGTTCACATAAGTTCCAAATCCAGCTCTCTTATTTTGTCTTATGTTATTCTAGCCGCGTGTGGTCTTCTGGCAGACTTCTGATGTTTTCAAAGCATCTGGGATTTTTTGATTTCCCAGTGACAAACAGTGGGAGTCTGTTTTTTTTAGTTTCACATTTTTTTCAGATATAAGGCTAATTTTTGGTTCACAACTCATTATCGAGATGACGTTACACTCACAAATACTCAATGTTTGGTGAAAAAATTATGGCTGGTGGAACCAGTCTTCAAAAGTTATGATGGCCAAACGTTAGTCAATAAAGAGTGCTACAGATCCATGATTGCTGATATTTATGTACCTGTGCATTGACCTCTTTTGAAATGATATTACATTTTTTTAAAAACAAGAAACAATTGAATGCACTTCATATGACCTCCAAATGTTCTGATGTTTTGTGGACGTTAGAAGACGTTCCTGTAAACCTGATTTAAGACAACCGCAATCGGCTTGATTGCACGGGGATGATTGTCATTACATTTGTCATTACGTAAAAATCGTGACGATTTTATTTATTTTAACTTAGATTATTATAAAAAAGCTGTCAGAAATATCTTTTATATTTATTTTTCCGCGGACCCCCTGACGTTGCCCACGCATCCCCAAATGATTTTTAATTTGTCACGGACCCCTCAGCTGTCTCACGGACCCCTGGGGGTCCACAGGAACCACTTTGGGAACCCCTGATGTATACCAACGATTTCCAACCTGGGAGGCGTGGACTATTGCGAAGGGAGGCGCGAACAGTCCAAAAAAAATGTTTTCCCTCCAGAGACGAGAGCTTTTTTTCGATAAGAAAAATATTTTTAAGCCATATTGAAGTCACGGATAACTTTTATTCCTAACAAAAAAAAAAACTCAAAGTCGTTGTATAGAAACCCCGCATGACTATATGGTCATGCTCATCCTTTTATTACCGTGTAATATTGTGTACGAACAGTACTAAGGACGATCGTGACCGTATGGGCACGCAAACATTTGGGGTTGAAATATAGCAATACGTGAATTTTTTTAAATATTTACAATTTGAGCTCTTTAGATCTACATAATTTCAATACAAATATATTAACAAAAGAACTGTAAATAATTTGATGTTTTGATAAAAAAAAATTACTAACAGTTTCAAAAAGTCCATTAAAAAAAACGGAAATTCAAAAAATCGCATGTGCTTTTGGTGGCCGTTTCTGCCCCAGCGGCTGATGATTAACTGAAGTCTGTACCCTTCTTAACCAAATATGAGTATAAGCAACGATATTCAGGTAGAAAAAGGATGAATAGTGGGATCAGTAGACAACGGTGTTTACTGTGACCATGGTCACGCTCGTCCTTGGAAGGTTAAAACGTGTCTTTATATAATAAGGAATGGACGGCGCGAAGATATTTTTTTTCTGTAAAGGGAGGCGCAGTAATATAAAGGTTGGAAGCCACTGATAAATTAAATAACATAAAGAAAAAATAGATTTTTTTACTATTTTTTAATATTACATAAAATTCCTGTTTGTAATATCTCAACAATTACTGTCAAACCTGAACCAGTTTTTTAACCACTAGGAAGTCAACAACTCACCAGTGCATCGCGACATTTACTCGTGGATTTTTTTTTCAATATCTTAAAACTATTGTGCTAGTGACATCTATTAATGATCACAATAATGGATAAACATTTAAATTATCTTAGTGTATTCATATTGTTTTTAAATAAATTCAACAGATGCCGCTAAAGCTTACCTTTGACCGATATTTGTTTATGGCATATAAGAATTGTACATGAAGGTACAGTGGAACCCCCAATTACACTACCCCAAATTTGGCTTTAAATATTCGCTGCAAATCCCCCAATTGCATGGTCGCATTCCAGTGTCGAAACTACGAGAGACAGTCGTCTGTGCCGCGCATACAGTCAAATGTTGGCTAGCGTCTGTGTATTCAACACGTGCCAGGCTATACACGCATAGCTGGGCGTCTGTCTGTGTGCGGGATATTTACTACTACAAAAACTAAATATTTTGTCCATATTTTTTTTGCAAAACTAAGGAAAATCTTAGTTTTGCATTTTAAAAATACTTTTTCAAATGCAAATCAAAATATATTTTATATTATACTGCTAAATTGATATTATGATATTATACTAAAATACATTCAGGGTTAGGGTTGCCAGGCGTCCCGATTAACCGGGACTGTCACCGGTTTTGAGTCTCATGTCCCGGTGTGCCGAACAAACCTCACGGGACACCTAAATGTCCCGGATTACGACTCACGCTGATTACTTGGGGAAATTGGTAATCGAAAAACTTGGAAAAATTCGGCAAATCGGACAAATGTCCCGGTTTGACTTGCAAGAAATCTGGGAACCCTATTCATGGTTCATGTTTCAACAGTTTTGGAACGAGCCAGGTTTTCATGTTATATGTATATGGGCCCTATGATAATATCCTGTTTACTTATGAATATCATTTTTTTTTTAAATAAAACACATTTTATTTTACACAATCTATATTTAAATCATTGTTTGCTGCCAAGGTTAATTTGTAACATAAATTAAAAAATATATAATCAATTCATGTATTATTTGACAGCATTCCATTGAATAAATAAAAACATCTATTATTCCATTATTATTAGACATTATCAAGTAACTAATTATATAACTAAGCAGGTGTAGATTTCCACCTCACAAAATGTCACAACCGTCTTCCTTGTAAGAAAGAACACCGTTTTATAATATTTTCAAATGTGTATTTTACAAAATTTTGTGACATTAGTTTGCAGTCTCAATTACATAAGTAATGAACGTTAATTCAATCTCACCAGAGTGAAAATAACATTCGTATGTTAGGCCGCAAAAGCATTCAGTCTAATTATATATAGTGTTGAAGTTCAAAGGCACATCTTAAACTGTGACGAACGATAATTCAGTTGGTGCAGACCAAAAATGGATAACTTCTTAGAAAGAAAATTTAAATACTATCTGAGCACACATAAACATTTTTTTTTGTTCAAATTTATATCACACTCCCACATAGTGTTGTGCCAATACATAGAAATAAATCACTGTGCACAAGCAGCAAGTAAACAGCATTGTTTGTATTGGAAGGTGAATCCACAAACATAGCGCTATTTAAATCGTATTTACAAAAGCTGAATCACCACACAACAGAGATATCCTCATTTGATCTGCACATTGTAGAGCGTTAATTGAAATCTGATTTTAAAGTTTTTTCTGTAATATATTCAATATATTCAGGGAAAAATTCATCATTATTGTCATTAAGTAATACTCGATTTTTTAAGAATGACGAGAAAGAAGTTGCCTTTTTTATAAATAATGGAATGGAAAATTGTCACAAATTACAAATATACGTGTATCCTATTGAAAACAATTAAATATTTAATATAAATATCTGGTAATATTATTTGAGACATAGTTTTGGTGCATTTGATTTGAGCATAATTTCTTTATATACACATAAATTATCCACCGTCAACACACATAAGTGATAAAAATTGCAAATATATACACACAGACTACTAAAGATTGCTAAATCAAAGTTCAAAATTCAATTATAATTGGTTAAAATAAATCTATATATGTTGAGATTTTTTCAATAATAAAACTATTAATATAATGAAGGTTTATCAATTGAAAAAAAAATGAAATAACCTTTGGTATATGAATTAAATAATTGCCGTGGGATAAGATTATCATTAAATATAATAAAACAACGCAATAAATAAACATCATTAAACTAACAGGTTGTCTAAAACTGTTAATATTTGGTCTCAGTGGATTCGATTACGTTGGCATGAGAAAATCAAGGTTTTAGTCTATTTATCAACTGCACTGTTTGCAGGACGAGAAAAGTAACCTTGCTGGAGCTGATGCCGGGAATAAAAAGATTTTTTAAATATAAAATTCCAAGAGTATAGTTATTCAGAAAGCAAACGCAAACCACTAACTTATTATTTGTGTAAAAAAAATATATATACAGAAACTCAAGTGAACGTTATTGTTAGTTATTTTTGTAAAATGCGTTTTTACAACAATGATTCTAAAGTAATATGGTCCCTTTCTGCAAATGAAAGGTAGTGTATCGCTGCCAATCTGTTTATTTTCTATGCATTTAAAGAAAATTTATGTATGGCCGATTTATGTAGAACGTAGAACCAACAAGTAAGGTTGTGTCAACACAATAACTAGCTAGTTTGTTTCCCAAAATGTGAAATTGTCTGCTTTCTGCGTAACTATACTTGATTATAAATTCAGTTGCCTTAAAAATTTGTAATAGAAGTAGATATTATTGATATCTACATACAAAATAGAATCTGATAATAAAGAATCAATGCCGGATATATATTTTTTTACAAAGTAGCTTAATTCTACATAAAAACTGTAAAACTGGAAGCCTTCTTTGATAATTAGCAATTTTTTACAGGACAAGCTACAATGGCCCTATATTTGATCCCAATCATTCATCGGTAATACGATTAATACCGTGCCAAACGATCAGTTCTCATATTTCTGTAATCTACAATAGTTTTCCTAATATTCTCAGAGCAGGTCACGAGATTTTCAGAGGGTAGGCATTTTGCACTGGTTGCACTGCTCCATATCATTGTTGAACTCCTCGATCTGCAGAGTCATCTCAAAGAAGTTGTATTTCTCGTGAACGAGTCTCGTCGCCTCTTGCAATACCTTCTGCGGTTCTACGCCTGGCTTGATGGCCAAATGAGCCGCTAAGGCAGTTTTGTCTAAGGACAGAGCCCACATCCTCAAATTGTGTACTCTCACGACACCCGGCAAGCCCAAGAAAGTGTTGCACACCTCCTGCAAGTAACATGAAAATATATTTTAATAATAAATACAATGGGATTCGGATCTATCGTTCTCGCATTCATTGTTTTCCCACATATATTGTTATTTTTTTAGTCCTGCCCAAATACCCAAAAGAACAATGTTAAACAATCTTTCATTTATCATTCTCCTGTTTATTTTTTTCCTCGATATATCGTTTTAAATAATTTGGACTCGTTTTGTAAACATTTGTCATCTTTCATCTCTTAACATCTGAAGGTTGAGGTTGGTGTTAGTCACCCGACCTTAAGCTAGGCACACTGCAGACTAGTCGTACCACTCGAATCACGAGTAAGTTTAACTGGCAAGTAAAATGCCTCTCGTCAATAATGCTGGGACTCTTGATATTGAAATACATTTGGGATCAACACCCGACTCAATTTTTTGCTAAGCAGAAATCAATGTGCAATAATAAGAAAATAAATTCAGGAAAGAACTCGAGTTTCAACAAATCATGTGTTCCTAAAGCTGCCAAAAACTGCTAACATGTCAATTTAGAGATCCAATATTAAAAAAATCTGTTAATAGTTTTTTTCTAAAAATATATTTATGGGTTTTGAGTCATTCCTATTTTCATTGCTTTCTTGTATTCATAAATCAATTGACTGTAATCAATTGATTTTACCCATTTGGTATGTAGCAATTTTTCCCATCTACATAATAATAAAATTATATGCCGTGATAATATTACCTGGAAATCAAGACCTCGCGGAGAACCTTCCATAAGAACTAATAAAGTGTCCTTGATGATGGAGAATGTAGTAAACATTACGAGGATCGAGAAGAGGAATGTGCAAATTGGATCTACCAGCTGCCACTCAGGCTGAAAGAAGTACATAATGAGAAAAACATGATAAATACTGATAAAATAACGTAGATTCATTATGTATTTGACATATATTAATAGTTTAAGCAGAAAAAGCTAAATTTCATTATACTTGGTTCTGAAATTACTATTCGCTTTGTTATTAACGTTTACTTACTTTGTAATATATGACTAAAGCTGCGATGAAAACACCAAAGCTTTGAAGGAAGTCTCCAATGACGTGGATATAGGCAGCACGGACATTAATGTTTCTCTCTCTTTTCCTAATGGGCGCCATATCATGATCATCTACGATTACTTCTTCGGATACCTCCTTTCCTTCTTCATCATTTGATAAACCATCTTCAATCTGATATAAAAGAAATTAACACGTTTCTTTATTATTTTCAATACATCACTCTCAATTTAAAGAAGTCTCAGAGAGTTACCAACAAGTCCAAGATAAAATATATAATACAATTATTATTTAAAGATAAATTACCTAAAATGAACACCAATCTGAAAAATGTAGACAAGCAAAATGAATCAACTCACTTTCAAAATGGGATTGTCTATTCCTTTAGTTTTTTTTGGTTGATGACTGTGATTGCCACCGCCGTGAGAATGCCCATGACCACCTCCTCCGTGACTATGTCCGTGACCATGGTCATGAAGCGTCAAGCCCATCCTGAAAAAAATAGTAAGTACTCTCTAATGTCAAAAACAATTCTCAGTTTTAGGTTTAGCGTTTTACCTTACAGAAATGAACTTACTTGAAATGAGCAATATTTATATTTATAGTAAAGACAAATTTCAATTATAAAAAAGGAATTGCTTTTTTCGAATTCGGTTTGGATGAATTCAGGGTTAATTAATCAATTAATGCGCATTATCATTATAAATGTCAATGGCAGGGAAAGTTGTCAGATTCCTGAAAGAAAATTCCTTGTAAAATAGTGAAATACTTCTATTACAGGAATGCTACATCACTTCCGTCTTTGATGGCACAAAAGACAATGCTGTATAATACGGCGGAGAAAACAACAACTCTGAGTTGATGTGTGAGAACCCCACACTTAATGTCAAGAAGTTTAAGAATAATGATAGTTGAAGTAACTAGAATTCCATAGTGAAACAATTAATTAAACAAATATGACTTCAGCCGACTCAAAGAACATATAAATTGTAAATTTGATTTGTTGACGTTGAAACATGTAATAAAAAATTCAAAGCTAAAGGTTAGTGATAAACCTTCATGTCAGGATACACTTAAATGAATGCCCGCATTTTTAAAGGCAGTAAAAAAGAAAACTACTCACAAGATATTAACAGCAACGCCGACAGCGGATGTGATAAGCATGACCGTGGCATCGATCTCAAAGTTTTTGGTGATGACTCTCTCCACGGCCAAATAGACAAGAATGCCTGTTACAACCCAGATCAACAGGACCGAAGTCAACGCGCCGATGACTTCTGCACGATACCACCCAAATGACATCCTAAAATAAATGTTCCATATAATATTTAATGTTATCCGTTTTTAATTACAGACTTCTATGTCTACAATTAATGAATTTTACAAAATAATGTACTGCAACAAATATAGTATAGTGGAATATCAAAACTATAAATTTTTCAAAAAGGACTATTATTTATTCAATATTCCAACATATTGTCATTCGGCATGTAACACCAAACACAAAAAAAAAATTGTGCAGAAAAAACAAAAAGTTTTTTAAGATTATAAATGAAATACTGATAAAATGATCTTACAAGTTCCATTTAAAAACATAGATTGAAAGAAATACTCAGCATTTTACGAATGCACATTTGCGGTAAAACAGGTTTAGCATCAAATGTCAACACAAATAATTTCAGTAAAACGTGTTGTATGACAAACAGTGATATGTTAATAAAGATAAATAGTTTCAATTTAAATTTAAAATTATTGTAGTCAGTAATGCGAAAACTGTTATTATAAAATATTAGAACTATAATAATTATTGTTGACAATGTCATACTATGTTTAAATTAAAAAAGAACACTACTTTTTGTACTAATTGATCTGTTTATTTTCATTGTAACGTACAAGAATTGGAAAGTTAATTTACATCAATAAGGCTTTTATGAGATAATCTTTCAACTTAACAGTCAGATATAATCCAAATGTGGTCATTTATTTATTTCGAATTTTAAAACTGGTCTCCTAATATTCTCACTGAAAGCTGTCGCTCAACCAGCAAAATGGCAATCGATAAAAAAAATGAAACATACGTTCTTGTAGCTGGTCTGCTGGCAACCCATATTGAGAAAAGAGATATCATAAAACTTGCAAAATCTGTCAGTAAATGAGCTGCATCAGTTGCAATAGCTAAACTGCTGGACATGTATCCACCTGGAATAAAAATTACATAATTAAGTTAGCGTGTTCACAATAATTTGTCTGAAACAAATTACAAGAGTTATCTAAAAATGGGAGAACTATTGATTCAATGACAAATAAATTTTGCAAACGTTTTTATGGCTGTTTTAAGAATATAAACATGGTACAATAGAGTAGATTGAAGTGGATACTTTTCACTCGTTTTTATCGATTTTATCAAGTTCAAGCGATCTCGATAACAAGTGCGTTTTTTATTTTGCTTGTTTAATCAACAATCGTAAATAATATTTTGAAGCCTAAATTCACAATTAAAGTGCAATTTAATAATTTTCTTGTGGTCAAATTTATCTAATTATTTATCCCACACGGATGCAGATATTTTTTTTACCATTTCCGGCGTTCGATAATTAAGGCAAAACTATAAAAATTATGGTAAGTCATTAACAGAGAAAAAAAGCAGTATTTAGAAAGCAAACATAAAATCATCTAAGTCGTTAGCAAGGATGTATTCGTAGAACAGGCATGTCAAACTTCTTCACCACCAAGTGCCAAATTAAAAATTTCACATCAAGCCGCAGGCTGCGTTACAAAAAAAAACTCAAATCAGACTCACCGTCTTTTATTATATGCATACTTACTTATAAAATAACATTCATACAAATGCAATAATGTTGCACATGAAATATTATGTACAAAAGCTGTTAAATAAATAAAGTGAATAGTTTTCATATTTCTGAAGAAACTTGATCACGTTTTTCGTTAACCAAAAATATATGCTGCAGTTTGACATAAAATATTCCAGCAGGCTGTATGTTTGACACGCCTGCCTGAAAAACAGTGACATACTTTTTTAGGAAAAAAAAATATTTACATTTTATAAAACGAAAATATCTTTTCGTTTATAATAAATATCCCGCAGCTTGATTCTTCAATATCAATTAAAAAATATAAGTATATTATACAAAAATATAAACATCAATCATGTAGATCAAGGGTCGGCAACCTTTTGTTGTAAAAGTGCCAAATATTTTACGTGGGGATTAGTTCGGCCGCACTTTGGTCACATGTCATTACACTGTAATGACATTTGTAAGCAAATATTTTAATCTAGAGAGCCTTGCGGGCCGCATCACAACACCTCGCGGGCCGCAGATTGCTGACCCCTGATGTAGATTATAATAGTTCATGATTAAAAGAATACCCTCGATCCACCATTATTGTAAATTAAAAATATTTTTGGAGAAAATTGGAGGTAGGAAAAATCAAAGACCGCCCCTGAAGACGACTACATATTTAAAAAATTAGTGTCTAAATATATTTAAGAACCATTTCTTTTTATATCTTCTCCGAGTTGTGCTATATTAGGCTGTATTTTATTTCATATCAATCAACTATATGGTTCCATTGATTTCACAACTGCTTTCACAATAATCTTTGGGTTTTACAATAGGTATTTGGGACAGTTTTCATAAAAAGCAGTTAAAATATTGTGACAGATATTATATCCTCAAATCCACGAGTGTGTTAAATACTTAAGTGAAGCGATTGGTATCACTTTCTTCCTTGACTTCTGGAGGAAGAGTAAAAAATGAATGCCAAAATACAAACCTATGATCTCTGCCACCATGAAGAAAACGCATAACACACTCGCCAAGATCAATTTCCGTCTCGCCTTTTTATCGACTTCCACATTGCGATCTCTGTGACAGTGGCCTGAAAACATTAATAAAATATTGAACGGTAAAACAAGCAAAATATACATGAATTCTTGTAAACGTTTATTAAAATTATTATTATATTTTAATTGATAAGGACATAAAAATCAGATTATATCAGAGTGAACTGATTTGACTTAAATCACCTACAATTTATTTTTGCACATGGCACAACACCGTTAGTCATCATCGTAAATATAAATTGATAAACGTTTGTAATGATAGCCAGGGTATGTTGACTGTGTACTCGAAAGAAGTACTCGTAACAACAAAGATTGCAAAGGAGCCGGTACGAGGATCTCATCGATTTTTCTGTCATGTTTCTAGTAAACACCACTCAGAAAATCTTCAATACGAGACCCATTAAACCAGATAATAAATTTGAATGAACTCAAAATAGGCCAATCATTGTCTGTGGCGAATTTTCTGAAAAATTAAACATATGTGGACATTCAATGTCATTCGAGTCATAATTCACATGCTTTGCACACAACACTAATATTTTGAAAAATGATAATCAGCTTTCATGTCAAATAAATCTTGTTGCCAATTGATACTGTGTAATGAGAAAAAAGAAACACTTTAAAACGATTTCTAGTTTCAATATACATATGGAAAATTCTCAATAGATTACTTTTTAATGGCCATTCATTTTCAATACAAAATTTAAATTAAATTCTATGTGTATCCTGCAATTAGTCTTTTGCTTATTCGATAGGCATCTCTAGACCGAATGAATACTTCACATTATCTATGATAACTTAATTAATAAACACAAATCTAAAAGATGTAAATTAGGAATAAGGAGAAGTTTTGAATGGCAACTGAGTTGAATCAATATCTCTGTTTTAGATAAGCTTAACGATTCATTTGTCTAAAACTATTTCTCAAAGGAGTAAAACAATTCATTGCCTGTACTACTGATATTCATTAGTGCATCGTTGAGTCGTCGAGTAGAGTTTTGTTTCAATTGTGTGAGTGAGAAACCAGGAGTGACTGATAGGTGGCTAATCGAAAGTTGGACAAACCCGAGGGGTCATCGTTTATTTTGAATATTCTGAATTTCTGTGATTGAAGAAAACAATTTTTTAATCAATATAAGAAAGGAAAAATTTCTCGGTGGTGCAGTAAAAAAACTTTATTTAACTAATTCCAGATTATTTATATCACGAACGTCAGTCGGTATTTATTTTAAATAACATATCATATCACAGCATATGGCAAAATTTGAATTGCTAAATTGGCTAATAATTATTATTGTATGACAATATTATTCATAAGCGCACCGGTAGCTAGTCAATAAGTTTCTTTGAGGGATCGCTAGTTAGATCTGATTTCATAATGTTATTGTGTGAAAATATTGTGAAAGAGTAGTCGAATTAATTTATAGCATCATCGTATCAGTATACATATTACACAATTAACAATCAAGCAACGACAGCAGAATCAAAATTATTTATATCCAAAGGTCAAATCATAAAAACTTATACTAAATAATAAACAATTTGCCACCGGTAACAAGAAGATAAAATGATGTTTCACTGTATTTACCGTACGGGTCAGGAGACGGCAGCGGATTTGAGTTATCCACGACGGCACAGCATCCTGTTGAAGGATTTCCGTGAATGCAAAATATCACTCGCTTTACTGAAGTCCCGGCACCTGGGGCTGTTCCGTAAGACACCTTTCCGGCTTGGTAACTGTTAACAACGGCATCCATTATATAAAATGTAATAATATCAACCAGGCAAGTAAATCCAAGCACTCGTGAATGTTAACATATAAACATGTTCATTGAATAATAGTAATGTGCATCTAAATATGATTAATCTTACTACAAAATTGAAGTGTCCTCCTCGGCCATTCTGTTTGCTCAACGATAAGAAAATATTTAGGTTCAAAAATACAGGCACTACAAAAGTGTGACCCCGGGTGTAAAACTCGAAATGTACTGATTTACAATAGCAAACAACAGCTCGATATTGGTAAATGAATTTTATATCTTTAAAGATAACGGCAGGTTTAGCCAATTGTAATCTTTTTTCAATTGATTCAATTACCCGCAGCAGTTTGAATCTGATACATTTTACAATTATCAATTTACAAGGTTGATATAAGATAATAATACAATTTGATGGAATTTGTGTAAACATATCGGTCGCATTTCCTTTTTATTTGTATTTGATAAGTTCCTATCTAACGAACGACTGATAAAATTTTCGTGATCTTTTAAAGTTATTTAGTTACGAAAGATCTAGAAAATTAATTACTTTATTTTGTTTATTACGTCAAACAATTAAAAAAACCAATGTGCCAAAAACCTCTCAAAAAAAATTTTAACACTCCCCCGATTGTCATAATAAAAAAATGCACAATCTAGTCCTGTATAGTTGATATATATGAGTGATTAAAAATGAATAAAAAAGAACGGAAAAGTATGTATATAAGAAAAAAATGCTCAAAACAATTAGTTTACGTCAACAGTAGTAATAATTGAAATTTAGCAACTGGAAACATGAAAAAATATCAGCGAAAGACCACCAACGGCCGTAAAAGATACATTCATCAGTTTCAACGAAGTCTCTTTGTCTAGCGGGGCTGGCTTGAGTATGTGAGGAGTGTTGAATATTCAGGTAATTTCTACAAGTTTTATTCCCTATTTTCGACGAAATGTTTGTTGCTATGATGAATCTTTATTATTATTTATGCAATAAGTGAATTAATCAAGGAGGTATAACCAAAATATGAAACCAGTACTATTAATTATATTTAAATTATTACAAGCAATTTGCACTAGTTACACATCACAGGCTAAAATGGGTAAATAAGTACAGAGGTCTATTTAATAGCAATTAAAACAAAGTATACTACTAGAGCAATAATAATTAGAATAAATTAATTAACTCGTGTTGATGCTACACCTAATTGAAGTTGGAAATAATAATAACAAATTAATGTAACAATACGGCATGTCTTCAAAAAATAATAACATACAGTTCGCTTTGTGTAATTATTTTTTATTTTCTTTATATCTAAACAAGATAAATTACTTTGTATGCGGCTAATAATATAATAATTATTTTGAATAAATATTTAACGTGTCCGAGTTCTCTTATCGAAAAATTCCAATTATTTATTAGAAAAAATTATTATAACTCAATTTGCAGTAAAAAAAGTTTCATTGTAAAAAAATATTTTTTCAACCGACCGTGAAATTAGGAAAATTTTCTTCCAACAGCTGGACCCTGCGTATTAAATTATTAATTCTTTTTGATTTTTATTGTATGGCGTGTCTCAGCAACGTAGCCACCTAATAACAGGGCCATGCAAATTTCTAGCTACGCCACTGGTATGTCTAGGAACTGTTTAGTTGACAATTAATGTGGGAAAATTATAAATACAGAACTAAACAAAAGTGCAATTAAACATATTTAAGTTTTTGTTTTTTTATGCATTACTTACATACATTATAGAATCAATTTAATATTTTTTTCATTCTACAATATTAAATTAGCTACACCCACTTAATCGTACAGCCTAAACTTAAAGCATCAGTTTAGAATGAGAATAGCCAGATTTTCTTTGTATTTAAAGTACGGTCTTGATTACTTTTTGACATTTGAATATCAATTAATATAGTGAATAAAATATCAATACTAAGCACACTAATTGAATATATATTAGAATATATATATAATGGGATATAAAATAATGGTGATATAAAATAATGGTAATAAACATTAACTTGGCGATAGAGGAATTCAACTATGAAAAGTGTTATCCGGGAATGATCACAGTTGGAAGTTTATAGAAATATTCAAATCAATATAGGTTTTTGCTGAGTTAATTTTAATAATTAACTACACAGATGTACAAATCATCATGAATTTTCTACAGCCTGATATCTCAAAAAGTACAAGTTTCAAGAAACACGTAAATGTACTTTATTCTAATGCTATCAATATCACTTTCTATGGCTATAAAACACCAATGGAATGGTTTTGTCTTCAATATTTGTAAAGAAGTTAATAAGGCAGGAATCAAAGACGTTTCCATCTATGCCATCCTCTCCTTCATGCCAAACATAGCACATAACCATATTATTTGCCAAATTATTTTTATGCCAACATTTTTGAACTAGATTAAATAAAGTGATACAAATTAATGGAATATGTGTGTATTGAAATTCTGAATTCTCTACATCAAAAAACTCAAAACTGACATTGAAATTGAGATACGTATTTGTAGAAAATTAACTACGAAATTTTTCAAATTAGTTCATTGATCAATACTGTTGAATGTATACGTTTTCATAGTAATCAACAAGAGGAAACCATAGATTGAGAGATGATGTTTATTTTTTGTATTACAAATAAAAAAAAAAATGATTGTGGAACAATTTTAACATAGTAAATATTTTCTTATTAACCCGTGGATTGCCAGCAATCATTAGATTGAATTAAGTAAGAAATGGGTTGACTACATGGAAAAAAAAAAGAACTAAGAAAAAATCAGTAGGGTAGTCAGTAGAGAGCGGACCTAAATTCCAGATCGAAATACCCCTACAGAGAATGGATTAGTAATAATATGATATGAAAATTGCATTTGCAATATCATATTCTTTCACATAAACAACACAGAAGGCAATGCCATTTTTTTTATTGAAGGGAGAAATAATGATTTAAGTTTTTTTTTCAATAAAAACAGTTTACTCAAAAAGTTTGAGATAGCTTTTCTAATAATACTTAAGATAAGAAGTTTCACTACAATAAATAGGAATAGATAAATGTGTGATACTCACCCATTAGAAGTGCCAGACGGTTCACTCTTTTCAGACTCGTTTTCCAATTTATCTTCAATAATGATGGCAGGAATGTCAGCAATGTTAGTAAGAATATTATTCTCTGGTGATTGCAAAATCTGTGCCCTGTCTGAAAATCCTCCACTCGCATCATAATTCAAACTGTGAGACCTAAATCTCTTACCAGGGTTCGGAAGTAGTGGTCTATCGCAGAAAGAAACATTGTAGGTTGTTATTTTAGGAGAACTGTCGGATTCTTGATTATCCATTATTTAAAATGTAGGTAGTTTTGAAAATAGAACAACAAAACACCAAACGTCAATACCATTCAAATCACTTATTTCGGAATATTCTGCATGCAAATTTATATTGTCATGTACAAATTAAGACAAAATACTGATGAACTAAAAAACACGCAGCTAATACAATGAATACACAACGCTTTACGTAAAACGAAGAGCCTAATTGCTTATTTTTATAACCTCATTTGTTTATTAGTGACAGAGCAACAGCGACAAAACAATGAAGTTTTTACTTGACAGAACAGCACAGCTGGTAATGTTGCGCACCACTTTGAAGTTACGAAATTTATTTCCCGCCACCAACTTGTTGCACAAATTGAGTCGTTTAATTTTAACTTCAGTAGGTAGTAAATTTATAAAGATGATAAAAAATGTATTGTATAATTTTAACGTCTTATCAAGCACCGATTCGATTATAAAATAACATTTAACTTTGAAACAAAAAACCAATGAACTGAGAACTTTTACAGCAAACTTATTTATTTTACTAATTAATTCAATCACAATTTAAGCAAAAGTAAAACTTATTATTACAAGAAGACTTGTCTCTGTAATTATTACAATTAGTATGAACAATAATAGATTATGAGTTGATATTTATCATTTATAATATCCTTGGTAATGGTATCAAAACTTGCGTGGGAAATCGTTTGGAAAATTTGTCCCATTTTCTTTAAGGTCACTTATTTCTGTCTAGCTCCGTAAAATTTTGCGTGGCTCAAAAATTAAGAGAAGATCGCGGAAAATTGAATTGCAATGTAGTATGTGTAACTTATCAATATTCAGCAAAAACAAATAGCTACACATTTTAAGTAAAACATTTCCTTGTATTAATTTCATATGTTTTATTATAAATTAAGATCGATTTCGCTCATCACTAGGAAAAAAATCTTTATTCCTATATGACCTGAGAAATGCTTAGAATCATCTATTGGCTATTTATTACACGAATTGTCATCGACATTATTAATAATATTGTATTTTTTTTCCATTCCTTAATATTACAAAATACTTTTGAAATCATTATAGGTATCATTCCAGCAGTGAGCTACCAATACGTTAACAAGGGGCTCGCTTAATCTCGAAGCAATTCTCAGTGTTCTGAGTAAGAAGTGAATTTTGTTATCGCTCCTATGCAGTTATATGCAATAAACAATCAATTGTTACTTAATACACTTATATTATGTAACAATACGCAATTTACCTTAAACTTATCAATGTAAATATCCAAAAATATACTATTGTGTATACTGAAGCTGTCGTAGATATATATAAATTAGAAGTTGCAGTTATATACTAATTTGATCTGAGAATATTGTTTTCTCTTAAGTTAACAAGGAGCCTTAGTAAAATTTAACAAGGGGCTCGCGCGAGCTCCTCTGAGCCCACTCCAGCCCACCCCTGTATCATTCTCACCAAATTGATTTTATAATTTCGCTTAGTTTTTGATAAAAAAAATTGTTGTGTTTATTTGTAAGAGTCCCTGTGGCGTAACTAGAAATTTGGGGGCCTTATACAATGCTTTAGAATAATTATTATTCACGTTTAATATACATTCTATTAGTCATCTATCAATGTGTTAATTTTCTTGTTGCTTGTGCGCAGACTACAATTATTATTGTTGGCATGTCGGGAAACAAAAACGGGATGTCACTGACACAATTATTGTGTGCCATATATGTTAGTCCTCACGTTTCTTAAAAGTGGATGATATTTTCAATGGATTCGTCGGTTTGTGGAAATTCGTTTTTAATATAAAATAAAGTTTGATAATTCTATTATCACACTGATTGTGTTACAAATTTTAACACGTGTTTCCCAGTGGCGTGTGGTGAGTGTTAGCTTAGTGTGTGAAAATAATAAAAAAACAATTAGGTATATGAAAAAAAAGTTGGCTAACTGAGTCACAAGCAGTTCTCGTTGAAAAATTTATATCGAAATATCTCCACAAGAGGACATATACCATATACTGATATACTCCACACTGGGAACGAACTTGGCTTTTAAATATACATATCAAAACGTTTTAAAAACTATTAGTAATTATTAGGGTCAAATAAAATAAAGAAATATAAATATTAGTAATAAATAATATAAAAAGTATTACCACGAAAAAATATAAATGAAAAATGACTTGCTAATAAAGAATAATCTAATACAGTGATCGCCAAACGGTCGCTCGCCGAGGCTTTTTCGGTAGCTCGCGCAGGATATTTTATCATATTTTTAAAAATAAATTTATATTTGCCTATTCAATTTTATTATTGAACTCCGAAAATAAAAAAAAAATCAAATGAACGCATTGTTTTGTTCTACCTACTTATATGAATCAACGTTTTCTTCTATGAAGGTGGTTAAGAGTAAATATAGAAACAGACTCACATATGTACATCTTGTTAATTGCATTCGGATGGAAGTGACAAGGTACTCACCGGAATTGAAAAAAATGTGGATGAAAGTGAATGCCATTCTTTTTACGAATTATTTTTACTTTTATTTTATTTTTGTTTTTACTCACACTTATTTTTTAATTATTTTGTTTGTAAAAAAAAAGGATGTTTTATTAGAAAGTCTGATGTTCTAAGTAATATAATAATATTATGTATGGTACGATAAGGGCCGATGACAAAAAACTATAAAGAAAGAATATGTATAGGTAGCTCACCAGACAGTTTCAATTTCTGAAAGTAGCTCACATCCTTATTGAGTTTGGAGACCACTGATCTAATACAAAAGTAGAGACGTAAAATTTTTGAAAGAACGTCCGAGAAACCGCATACATTTGCGTACTGTATATCATAGTTTCTCAATCTTTTTTAACCCTTGGCTCGCTTTTGACTCTCATATTCGTGGTCCCCCTACCCGTACTTATTAGTTTTTCGAGACTCAGTAAGAATTAAATACAAAAATGCTTAGAAAAATCTTAATAACCGCCACAGTCCGCTACGTCTTCGCACTCATCCTGCATGATGTATTCCACAGCATAACAACTTCATTCGTTTCAATTTTTTGCCAGGAATATGTCGAAGTGAAATTTCTCAAAACTTGGTTGCATGCACTGTAGTGCGCAGAATATCAAACACAAATTACCTTAATTAAAGTTTTTTTTTAAATTTAAATTGTATCACTTTACAACTCTATGAAGCTTTCTTGTAGCATTTATCAACCTTAACCCGTTAACAGCTAGAAAAAATAACGTTTTTTGTCTAGCTAGCAATTGTCTAAAAACTAATAAAGGAAAACTTAATATTCATTTTGTAAGTCCTTAAGAGATGTCGGACCCTTTTTCAATGATGCAAACTCTAAAAAATATTTATTGATGTCCTAATGATGAGAACACACTGGTGGGTAGCGTGTGTGGTTAGTAGGTATGCGACACACCGGGGGGTCGTTAGCTTTAGAGTGGTTAAAAGGATTTATCATCCCAATCTGGTATTTTGAAATCTACTATATCACGGAAGCGATCTAATCATTTTGAAACCGTTTCATATGTTAAATACATACAAAAATATCATTGTTTTGCAGTTCAATGTTTATCGTCGCCAATGACGTAAATTGCATAGGCTCATGACATCCGATATAAGTTCAAATATAACATAAGTTTTCTAAGCAAAGCACAATGACTCTTTTAGAGGCTATGAGATTACAAATGTTCCCTTACAACTCTGTTTGTATAATAATAAATTAAGCTTACAAATTTAACTGAAAGATAAAAGATACAATACTTAACAACCGCTACATCTTTTCTAAAATGCTTGACATAATTAAAAATAACTATTACGATCCCAAAGTGGATCAATACGAAAAAGACCTGTTTATTACCCGTTGTTAGTCAACAGACAGGAATAAAGTGCATATTTTATTTTACTCTATTTTATTGTCATTATAATACCTGTGTGGTCGAGTGGTCAACGTCGTTAGCTTTGGTTACGGAGGTCACGGGTTCGAATTCCAGTACAGACAGTTTT
Source organism: Himalopsyche anomala (assembly GCA_031772345.1). Taxonomy (NCBI): domain Eukaryota; kingdom Metazoa; phylum Arthropoda; class Insecta; order Trichoptera; family Rhyacophilidae; genus Himalopsyche; species Himalopsyche anomala. Next base: position 36,128,935 of record CM062821.1, read on the forward strand.
ATAAATTGATTTTTCAATCGATTTATGAATTTCTGTTCGAAGGCATGAATGTATGTGATGTCTCTAATTCCCCCCTCCCGTCCTATCATATGAACGGGGCGTATGGAGAGCGGCTAGCTAACCACTAGTCCTAACCCTAACCTTCTATTCCTACTCTCTTTGAAAAAAGAGAGGTTGAGCAACTGATTAACAAGCAGTTCTCGTAGAAACACTTATGTTGAGATAAACTCCATTAGGAGTCCACATGCTCCACATTGGGAGCGGACATGGTAAAAAAAATGTATTTATTTTAGTTTATTGTAATTTGGGTGGCCGTGGCCCCCAAAAGTCTGCTGTGGCTTCCCAAAACTGATATTTTCTTTGTGGCTTGAAACATGCTGTGGTCTCCGGTTGAGTAACGCTGCTGAAAAATAAATAGGTCGCCTTTCGACGTTGAAGTTGCATACAAAAATATACGCTACGCGCACTTAGACTGGTTCTATAGGAAGGCATGTCGTATGGCTAGGAACAACGCTCGCCTTTTCAAATACGATTTAAGAACTACCGCACAAAAAATATACTATAAAAATTTCGCATTATGTTCTTGATTTTGCGGACGTATATTCAGGATGTGCGGCGCACACCTTGCACACCCCGAATATACGACCTTGCTGTTTTCCCTGTTTGTTAACCATCTTCAGACTGATATTATTTATTATTAGTACTTCAATCAAAATAAGTTCCAACAACTATTTTATACAGTCAAAATGGAGATTCCTCAGTGTTTTATTACCTTTCGCTATTATTTTTCATAAAAAATGTTCATATTCTATCGTTTATTTATTTTTAATCCATTTCACCGTAAAAAGTCTACGATATAATAGCAAAATCAAATGGAAAATAAGATTTTTCCGTGATTGCGGCAAAGTGAAATAAAAACAAACCACTTGCTTTGTTAATTATTGTAGTTAATAATATTTTAACTGTGCCGATGCGGTAAGTCAATTTGTAAACGATTTTCTAGAAAAATGTATTTCCTTGTTTGCTTATTTTTTTCCAGTTCTTATTAACTAAAATATACATACAAAAAAGTATAACAAGTCATACTTTCTATTATGTGTCTTTATCAATGAAGAGAAGTGGTTTTCAAGGCTACGCGATGTAAATAAACAAAAAATGTATTGATAATGTTTGTTGTTATTCGTACATAAAGATTTCCTCAACCGTGAAAAAGTGCTGAGCTGTGATACAATCACAAATCACTACAATCTATCACACCGTAGCGCCGTCATCGCTGAGTTCAAAGAACCCCCAAATTATTGATAAAGTGGAAGATAACGATTATTTTGATTGATTAAATTGTAAGTAAATACTAAGGCACCTTAGATAAATTAATTTTAAGTGTTGTCATTTTTTACCCCGATCTATCGTTTTCTTCATACATCATTTTTGAAGGTCCCATAAAAACGATGAATTGAGGATTCACTGTATTTATCATAAGATAGACCGATTATACGGAACGTGACTATAATAATTATCTGCTCCCAAAACTATTTTTTTGTCGATTTTCGCTTATAATGTTCAGCTTATATAATAATATGTTTCTAATCGAGGATCTCAGCGGAACTTATGATACAAATGAGAGGTAGTCCTAATTAAGAATCTCAACCGATACCAATTAAATATTCGAATATATTTTGGCCCTTTTTTAACCATTCGAATATCGAACTTAAACTTGCTATTTGAATATTTTCTGAAGTATAACAATGAATGTGACGTTTATTGACGGAACGAGTTGAATGAAGCAAACAAAAAAAAATACTGCCTAGGGTAAATATTATTATTATTGAAATCTGGATCAATGTGAAGTTGATCTTCTACTATCTGAATATCGAATTGTTAAAAAGGGGGCGAACATATTCTAATATTCAATTCTGATCTCTAGTATTGAGCTAAGTCTTGACGACAAGGAAAAAATATGGGAATATGGAAACGAATTTTAAAAAAAAACTACCTCCACTGTATATACCCTGCTTTCAAAATCAAATAGTTCCTTATCAGCATGATCACCTTACTGACTTTGATGCTGAGTACAAGCTTTGGACCTCTATCCAGACTAAACAATGAGAGGCCCCAGGCGCAATAAAATGTGTAGCCCCTTTTTTTGGATAACATAAAAATGTGAGAAAGTTCCATCCATGTAAAATAATAAAAACAAATTAAAATGTGCACAAAAAGTACATGGATTATAAAATATAAGCTATTTTTGAGCCCCCTGAAATTGGGAGGCCACAAGCGCGCGCCTCATTGGCGTATAGAGTAATCCACCACTGTATCCACCGTCAATTTTTAGGGAAACTTGACTGATATATATAATTTAAGTGATATTTATGTTTGCACGTTGACTTTCAATGTATTTATTGTATTCTTCAGAATCCCCCTGACATGCGCTACGTCATTTAACAGATTGTGATGAAATTGCCAAAGTTTCTAAAGTAGTGAAATCTATGGACGATATTTATCTCAACTGTCAGTCTTACTGATTTGCTTAAAATTTATTTCAACTATAGGACATAGCAACGCAAACAATGCTGAAATTGTATTTTTGGTGGTTCTCATAGCAACCCAACATAATAATCGACCTCTAATAACTTTCACTATATAAATGGTGAAATGAGCCAACTGGTAAAATGGTAAAACTTTCTTCTTGATCTTTTAAAAACAATCACGTCTTTATTTGGTATTTTGATGGATTGCATATTTTTATTTTACGGAGATAACACTATTTCAATGTGTATTAACACGTTCGCTGCTAATAAAATTCGTTGTAATTGTTGTCACGCTGACTTTTTTTATGAAATGGTTGTCGGAGTGTATTCGTAAATTATTTTTATTTGATTTTTTTAATATGTTGTGTCAAATGTGAGACGTAAGGAGACTTTGGAAGCATCTGTATTTATTCGAGTTATTATATAAATAAAAAAATAAATATAGTTGTGTAAATGTACTTTAGCGCATGGCTCCGTTGACAAGGTGCACGCGCTAGGCTAATATTAATGTTAGGGGAAACGCGCTAGGCGCGTCTTTAGTAGCCAAAGTTTTAAGTGAGTTTTCTTCGCTTTTACTATACTTTAAGACGTGTAGGATATTACAACACATCCAACTTTTTGTTCTAAAATACTCACTTCACCTCTAATAGGCCTAATTATATTATAGTGACAATAATCAAATACCATATTATCAAATTGTGAATTTCTGAAGAATTCCTTTCCGTCTTAATTGTATCGAACATGCTTTGCAATAATCGATGACGAAACATTGTATTCTCTATAATTGGAGTTGAAGAAGAAGGAAATAATACCGGGTCATAGTAAGAAAAATAAACATTAAATAGAACATACATATCGACTGTGGAAAGGAAAAAGAACGTAACCGCACATATCAAATTTTAAAGGAGGCGCAAAAAAAGTATTTTGATGATTTTGGGCCATATCCAAATTATGAATTATACACAACCTTGAAGTGCACGGAGACTTCTAAACTGGTGTTTAATTGACATAATCAAATATAAATTAAAGAAATTGTCTAAGAAAAACCTTTGTTTCAGTATTTTTTCTTGGTTTTAATTTTTTACAAGGTCGTCTTTTTCAAACTTAAAAGCTAAATTTAGATACTAAATCGGCATTTTCAGCTTGCATCCTTTTGACAGAACGTCTATGAAATTTGATACATTGTGATTATCGAAAAAAACTGTTTTTAAAAAACTGTGGGTTACGTCATTTTTCCTTTCCACTGTCGATAATGAATATAAAACAATCCATGAAAAAGACTTTTAATAAATAATGTTACATTTGAGCCACGTATAATCATGTATCATTTTTACGCATTTGGAATGAGTAATTTCGGCCTCTAGTACTTTTTACTATAGTCGAAGGGACAAATAGGCAATCTTAATGTAAAGTAGATACTGCTTTTTTACGTGATGATATAACATAATCAGACACAGTATTAAATACTCTGTGAACGCTTTGTGTATTTTTTACGAGTTATTTTTTTTACTAAATATTTTTGTTGGTATAGTTTAATTATTTATACTATTGCCACACACAAAAATAAATAAACATTCTTTATGGGAAAATATGAAAAATATTAGTTATTATTTGAAAAAGTATTTTTTTAATTAGAAAGTGCATAGTTACAAGTGTTAAATAAACTTATTCATTGTTATTTTCAATTAATTTTCTAGAAGCTATTACTTCGAATTCCGACCTAGATCTTTTTTTGGTTTCATCTGTGGACATGTGACGCTCTACTGGCATGGTTTTTTTAGGAAAGGAATCGACATTAAATGGAATTTCACGCTCAGTATTATATGGCTACCGATTTGTTAAGCTTTTCAAAAAAATCTTTTGTTCATTTAAAAAATAGTAATAAAAGTATTACAAGTGCCAAAAATCACCGATAGATGTATGTAGTATCCATATCTGAAGAAATAACAATAATTTAATAACAAATATGAGAATGACAATATATAATAGGTGAGAAAAGAATTCCCAGTATCGATACGGCAATAATACCCAAATGCAGCGGTGGGCTGCCATTGCGTTAACATGGGTCTCGCTTTATATCAAAGCAATTTTTCGATGTTCTGGGGAAGCAGTGAATTTTTTTATCACCGAGGTATTAAGTGCAATACTTAAATAAGCAATCGATTGTTATTTAATACACTTATGATATGTAACAATATGCAATTTACATTACTTATCAATTTAAATGGCCAAAAATGTACTACTGTGTATACTAAAGCTGTCCTAGATAATATTATATATAAGTCAGAAATTGCAGTTATGTACTCATTTGATCTGAGAATATTGTTTTCCATTAAATTAACAAGAGGCTTGCCGGACTTAGTAAATTTTATCAAGGGGTTCGCGCGAGTCCCTCCGATCCCCCTCCAGCCCACCCCTGTCTAAATTAATTACCTAGTTATACAATTATTCTTCTTAATTAATAACATACAAACATTTTAATACACCTACGAGATCTTGTCCTATTAGAATAATTATTTTTCATTGCATTTAACGAGACGTTACTAAAATAAAACAAAGGAAATTATTTCCGCTGCAGTAAGAGTGAATATCGATCGATGGCACAAATAATTAACTGCCTCTCATTTGTTCCGTAAAATAATTAAATTGTGTAGGTCAACATTATAATGCCTTGAAGAAGCCCTGACTCTGCTGTCTGTTCTCGGATGACGGTAACCACTTCCGAAGACGAAAACGAGGTCAGTTTTGTTTGATTACCGGACGGAAAACTAATAATTGGTAGCAAATTTGAAACCCAGCTGTGAGCACACACTTTTAAAAGTGGCTAGGCGATAATCAGATTTTAAAAGTACACTCAATTTTTTTTACACGATTTGAAAACAACACGGTCCACTATATTTTTGTACGATTTTTTTTTCTAGCACGATTCCCAGGCACAAAATATACCGACGCGGGTAACGGATTTCCTAATACAGTGGAACTCCCAATTACAATACTCCGAATTAAGCGCTGGCTTGAAATATTCGCCGCAAATGCCCCAATTGAACGGTCGCATTCCATTGTCGTTGCTATGAGACGGCCGTCTGTGCGGTGCATACAGTCAAATTTTGGCTAGCGTCTGTGTATTCAACACGTGCCAGGCTATACACGAATAGCCGAGCGACTGTCTGTATGCTGGATTTTGCGCGCGCTTTGCCTTCTATCACTTAGTAACTAAATATTTCGTCCATATTTTTTTTTTGCAAAACTAAGGGAAATCAGAAACAGATTGGACGTGTCAGACAATTCTAGCGATGAAAGCGATTTATGTCCAGTCCCTCATAAAATTCCCCGTATGCTATAAAGTGATGAATAGTATTATTATTTATTCTTGATTAAAATTCATTTTTAGAATAATGTGTTATTATTAAATTATGCCAGGGGCAATTTTTCTGAAATCCCTAAATTTCTTTGATTTTGAATTCGAAATTCTTGGAATAGCTAAAAAAAAAGGTCCCACAATGGTAAACTTGGGAAATCTGCAAATTCCTGGGTTTTTGAAATTCGAATGTTTATGAGAAGACAAAACAATGATATGGGGGCACAGAAAAATAAAGACACTCAAAAGGGGCCACGGGCCTAACAAGGTTGAGAAACACTGGTCTATACTGTTGTCCGGTGTCCCCAAGCAATGCTTGAAACGGCCCGTTTTCTGAGGGACGGCAACCTAAGTAATAATTTTAGATCGCGATATTATCCCTTCGCATTCTCTCCTATAAATTTATTCCAAAACGGAACAGCTGAAAACGATGCCGACAATCCATTTGACAGGCGATTTATTAAGGATTTGCCCTTAAGATTTTTTAGAAACATCTAGAGCACGTATGGCCTCTTTACGAGGGCTTACGCACTCGAAATTCAAGTTACGGACTAAGCACGTCTAAATGTTTGGTAAACTGTTCAAGTTTGCGACACCATTGTAATCAATTCCTGACAAGAATTGAATGTTTGTTTATTGTTTCAAAGACAAAAAATATTACACTTGCATTTTTTTTACTAAGGCAGCTCACACTTTGACATTATACGGTAAAGAGATATAAAAACATATTCTGAATTCAATAAGCGATTCAACTAGTTAAATCAGTGCTTTTTTTCCATATAACGCAGTTGAACGGCGTTTCGGCACCTTTTCCCTCGATTTTTAATGTTTCAAATCAATACTCGCAAAACTTTATTTTTATTTTTCTTAAAAAACGTAGATGACGACGAAGACGTTTGAAAATATTTTTTTAAATCATGATCTCCCGAAAAAATAATAACAGTAAAAAACGAATTATCAAAACTAATATTATACCTAAAATATCGATTTCTGTTCGAATGCGTTGGTATATGTTTTATTTATTCCTCCTATTCATTCAATCTTAAAATTAACACGGCTAAGCGAGAGCGATTAGTTAACCATTAGTAATGTACCTATTTTTCTATCCTTACTCTCTTTGAAAAAGACAGGTATAGCAACTTAATTACAATCAGTTCTCGTAAAAACTCTGTTGAGATATCTCCGTTAGGAAGCCATAACTCCACATTGAGAACAGACAAGAATAAGAGAGAAAAAAGCTTGACAAGAATTCAGTTTCGACACTTTTTTTTCAAAAAAAGCAATGAGTTAAATAAAGGTGTATTAAAAAATAAATTAATTATCGACTACTAACTATCTGGCATGCCAACGCATTATGCACCATGTATAATAATTTATATATGCTATCGAAAATTTTGACCAACATTAGATAAAATTATTATTTTTGCCCGGGGGGAGGGTGGGGGTAGTTCAAGATAAACTGACGTCAACAATGTTATTGTTAACAATAAATTCGATTAACCCCTCTATTAAACCAGGGTTTCTCAACGGTGGGCTCCCCAGGGGGCCACAGATATTTATATTTGTTTTGGGGAGCCACAACACTGTTCAGGGGGGCCACGGGTAAATTGAGGATTTCAAATTCGTCGGTGAGCTAAAAAAAAAGGTGTTTCGGAGATATTCTGGGAAAAAGTATATCAAATCGGGGACTTCAAATTCCTCGGTGAGCTAAAAAAAAATAAAAATGGTATGGGGGCCACAGAAAAATAAAGACACTCAAAAGGCGCCACGCTCTCAAAAGGGTTGAGAAACATTGTATTAACCTAGTAAAAGTATGTACATAATAATATTTATTTAAAGAAGACCTATTGGCTTCCGTAATAACTTATATGTTTACCAAAAAACAAGCTGCGTTTTGTAGGTGGTTAATTGTTTGCCATCTTTTCACAATCACTTAAAGTTTGATAGTGTTGTTGCAAGGGCGAATGGAGGTTAAAATTGTGTAAAAAATGTCGACAGAATGAATAGAAATCCCCAAATATTTATATTTGATGTTATCTACTATCGTATACTACAGCGAATAGTTTACAAATTATACTATATTGATATAATATATTATGTTTGTACTGAAATAAGAACAAATTTTGTTATACAGAGTTCGTTTTTATCGACGTTGGCTATAATTCAACTTGCATGACAACTAATCGTGCTATAATACGCTGTCGCTAGATGCCGCCACATGTTGTATCAATTGCATTGCGAATAATGGCAATATCATATTTTGATTATTTACTTCGAAGACTTCCAATTTTAAAAAAATGTATACATTATTGCCAGTGAGGGAACTTTGAGTATTTGCTGAGCTTGCAAAAAATGCTTTTTAATTTTTTTTCAAATGGTTATATTTATCCCAAGGGAGTGGAGCAGGCTCACATTGTACTTCTTCATAATCATTACTGTTGAAATACTGCATAGTTACAAACAATTGCTTCGATTTCTATAGAATAAATGGATGAAAAATACATTCGATTTCATAATAAAAAAAATACAAACTTTTTTAAATATGATAGAATTTTATGTCGATTGTGAAATAATCACATTTTTGGCAAAAATGTGTGCTCTTATAATTATTATTATTCTTGCCAAAAATTCATCAAGAAAGTAAAGTGACACATTTACTATTTAAAGAGTACTCGATAGTTTAACAAATCTTTAAACATACACTAATTAAAAGTCGTGTCTTCTGAAAATGCTTGTGTTTCAGTCCATGAGAAGTGGAAAATATTAAATCTTAGTTTGCGGAAATCTGTAGCATACGGCCATTTTTACTAACGGGAATAAAAATGTAAGCCTTTAATCTTCATAAATATATTATGTTTTAAAAGTATAAAACAATGCTTTGTTAAATAACAGACTGTCCAAGACAGTGTCGTTTTTCGGTTATGTGCCGCCCGTAGGCAGAGTTTAAAATAGCGTCCCTACTATTTTACGAAATACAATTTTTTGTAATCACATTACACATGAATCATTTAACGTCATAAGAGCATAAGTAATTTTTGTTCAATTCTCTATTCAACTACGCTAAAGCTGCCGTCTATAGCACCACCATCAGTAAATGTCATATTCAGAAGATAGAAGATTTTTACTATTAGCTGTAAGCCCGTTGACCTCAACGGGGGGATTTTTGTTGCATTTTTAAGAAGTCAGAAAATTACAAACCTATTTATTGAATAAGCCAGAAATTCTAAAAATAAAATAAATATATCTCGGGGCATATATCGACAGCATGCCCTGTTGTATTTAAATTGTAAATTATTTAATTTTTGGAATAATGTTGAGTTTGCTAACAATTATTTTTCCTATTAGCAGAAATATACCTCGTAAATTACCTAATTTTTGGAATAATGTTTAAGTTTGCTAACATTTTTTTTTCGTAGTGACAGAAATTTCGTAAAATATTAAATCTTTGGAATAATGTTCAAGTTTGCTAACAATCATTTTTCATAGTAGCATAAATCGACCTCGGCGCATATATCGACAGCCCTGCAGTTTTAAATTGTAAATTACTTAATTTTTGAAATAATGTTTAAGTTTGCTAATAATCATTTTTCACATGCAAAATGGTATAAATTAATTGCACATTTTATCAAAACAAAATTATCAATTTTCCATGTTACAATCAAATGCATATTTATCAAATTAATAAGAATAAATTAACTTCACTAATTCGCCAAACGGAGCTTATTTTTAGGAATATATGAGTCTTTAAGGGAACCAAACATAAAAATGGTGAAACTTTTCCATTTGACTTTTAAGTGCAATTACGTTTTCAATTTTTTTTTGTGGGAACTGTCATCAACTTTTAATTTTATGTGAAAGTTTTTTCAATAAATAAGCATAAAAAAGTAATACAAAATAACTTAGATTATTCCACGTATTGTGCTACAAACTGTGACACGTGTTTCGCCTATTTCAGAGGCATCCTCAGACAGACTTACTTTCAGTAAGTAAAAGTAAGTCTGTCTGAGGATGCCTCTGAAAAAGGCGAAACATGTGTCACAGTTTGTAGCACAATACGTGGAATAATCTAAGTTATTTTTTATTTTATATTCAAATGAACTTCCACAAAGTTACCGACGAATCCATCGAAAGCATAAACAATGTATTTTAGAGAAAAAATGATTTAAATTATGCAATAAAAAGGGTGGGTTCAGTTCACTTTTTCCCATCATCCTAACTTGGCTCACTTTCCGTATTTTAATCTCGTTGTCCCCAATCTATCAAACTATTTCGCTTACTTTATTTATATTACTATTTGAGCATAAATTTACCTTTTCCAAAGCATAGACTCGTTTACTCGTTATTTAAAACAAAAGATACAAAATTATTAAATTATCGGGATAAATTCTAAATACCCTCTGTTAAAACGTAAAATATTTAATAGCCCTCAGCATACATATGACACACATGGAATATTTGCATTTAACTGTCGAAACTATATTATGTAAAATAAACCACATTCATATTTGACAGACGTCACAATCTTGAATAAAAACAATCGAAGTCAGTTTGTGAATCACAAATATCGTTCCATTTTCAAATGCTTGATTTATATAATGTATTTTTATCGCCTTGATATTTATGACGTTAGCTCAGTTGATAGAGAGCTCGACTGGTAATCCAGAGTTCTGTGTTCGATCCACGGTCGCGGCGTTTTTTTGTATGAAATTTTTTCAGCGATATGATTTGTTTCGTCAAATAATAAACAGTGTATTGGGAAAATATGTCTTCAGTATGAATAAAAATATTGCGTCAGCGGAGCTGGTGAAGGAGGGTGTGGGAAGGGGCAGGGGAGGGAAAATCGCGGACAATCATTCAGACGGACGGACATTAACGACTATTAATATATAGATACTGTAAACCCTTCGGCCATAGTATTATTATTATTTTATAAATGACATTAACGCATCAAATTTATTTGAAACCAAAATCGTGTCTCAAAAATATGTAGTCATTTTTAAAAATATATTCTGTGTTCATTTGTCGCTCTCTACGACTTGCTGCCCTTAGGCAACTGCTTACTCGCCCATGCCCGTAGGGCGTCCCTGGTCGAATTAGCACATCGATTAATTTGCATTCTACTAAGATATCTATCGGATTGAGGGCCCTGGGTATGCCTCAGTGTGTCCATACCCCACAAGACGGCACTGGCACGATGAGAAGCATACTTTTATCACACAGCTAGTTTTTTCATATCTTTATATCAACTGTGGAAAGGAAAAAGGACGTAACCCACTTTTTTCAAAACAGCTTTTTTCGATAATCACAATATATCCAACCTGATACACGTTCTATCAAAAGGATGTAAGCTGCAAATGCCGAATTAGTATCTAAATTTAGCTTTTAAGTTTGAAAAAGATGACCTTGTAAAAAATTAAAACCTAGAAAAAGACTGAAATAAAGGTTTTTCTTAGACAATTTATTTAATTAATATAAGATTATGTCAATTAAACACCAGTTTAGAAGTCTCCGTGCACTTCAAGGTTGTGTATAATTCATAATTTGTACATGCCCCAAAATCATCAAAACACGTTTTTTGCGCCTCCTGTAAAATTTGCTATGTGTGGGTTACGTATTTTTTCCTTTCCGCAGTCGATATATTTTAATCCAATAACCAATCACGAAAAAACAAAACGCATCGTATTTACCGAACAAGACATCTGGGTAGTTAGTTATATTAATAAAACAATATAAAACGTCACATTGAATATTATCAAAGCCAACAAGCAACTTCCCAGTATCAATCTGTCGCTAGCTGTCGGCCAATTGTGCAAATTCAAATAATTAGCTCCACTAATACATTTACCAATTGAGACAGTTCTGATTGTTCTGTTTATTGTTCGCACATCTTTGCACATGGTCCTACTTAACCACTGAAACATTGTCCAATTGTTTAAATAAGAAAACTCGCATAAATAAATAGGTCATACGTAGAGACTCATATTTTTAGCATTTTATCGTAAATGCTAAAATTTGAAATCAATGCTATTAAATATTCGTAAAATGTTTATTGTTTAAAAAATCAAAATTTCAGTACATGACATTACACCTGACACCAATTCGCCATGTAGTTGACAGATATAATGAGACAAAAAATAAAACTACATAATACAACAAAATCAAGTAAAAAAAAAAAGAAAAACTTAACAAACAGTTCACGAACACTATCACCAAAAATTCCAGTTCTCTAAGCAATGAGTTGATCGATGAAAATGTTCGGACATATGCAGCGGTGGACTGCCAATACGGGAACATGGGGCTCGCTAAATATTATATAAGCTATTCGCGATATTCTGGGAAGGTGTGAATTTTTTTTTATCACTCATGTAATTATACGCAATAATTATTTAAGCTATCGAATGTTACTTTATACACTTAATCAATATTAATAGCTGAAATCCAAGAAATTCAAATGTACATCACGTTTTTAACGGTTTTAATTTAAATATATTGCATATTTATAGATTATGTAACGCGAAGATGTGAGAATAATGTTTTTATTAATTTAACAAGGGGCTCGCTGGCTTGAGTAATAATTAAAAAGGGGCTCTCGCGAGCCCTGTGAGCTTCTTCCAGCCCACCCCTGGATGTACGCCAAAATTACAAATAATAGTAAAATTGGCTATTTTTAAGATATGGTTTAACATATACAGAGTTTTCCCTGTCGAATTAAACAACTGCTTTGTCTACAACTTATATATAACAAAATAAAAAGGATCGGGTAAATTATTAAAAAGGTTGCTCAGAAAAGCTTTCTCAAACCTAAATCAAATTTGTTTCAGTTTTCAATTAGCGTCAATTGTATTAAACTAACTAATTTAATATTCAATTAATGTAGTACGAGGCCTCGTAATTATTGATTCTTTATTTGGTGTTGTCACGTATTTTCATCAGATTGGTAAATGCAACGACCTTTTGACACTGGAAGTTGACCGTTTTGTTACTTCTAGGTACCGATTGTCTGTCTGTCTACACACGTCCGTAGTGTCCTTGGGTTTTTGGAGGATTTCTAGTCTCAGCGGATTTTTTCTTCAAATTTTGTAGAAAGCGCCAAACCCTAGTCTTACAATAAAAACATTGATCTATCATTAAATTAACTACACAATATTAAAAACGTCATCTGCCGTGAAAGTTCTCAAAACAAAGATTTCTTATAATCGTATATAGTCGGGAGTAGGCTGTATAGGGCTGGAAGGGGAAGCTTGTGCCAAGCCCTCTTAAAAAAATACTCCTATATCAAATCAGTACTTTATTGAAATCTCTGACAAATATTTATTATCTACGACGGATTGCGTATAAAGTTTGGAACAAATAATTAGTTTGAAAAAAAATGATACCTCTTCTACATCAATTGTATCGTTTATATTAATTATTTTACGGTATATTGCGTCTTTTTAGATAATATAATAAGTAACATTCGATTAGCTTAATGATTATTTCGTAAACTTGTACAAGAGTGTTAAAATAATCCACCCCTTCCCGGATCATCGAGAATAGCTCTGAGATTAGGCAAGCAACTTGTTAATCCATTTGCAGCCCACCTCTGCCACATTGGGAGCAGATTTGGTTTCAAAATTTTTTTATAGAGTAAATGATAAAAAAAAATGTCTCCATTCAAACCAGAAATACTGCAAGTGTCCCAATACCAGTTCTTAGAATAAATTTGGTGTTTATTAAACACAATCAATTATACTGATATCAGTTCACATAATAAATGACTGATGAAAGTCTTCCGTTACATCATGTGACAAATGGCGGAAGTCAAAAACAGTAAAATTGTTCATAAAAACAGTAACAGGAACTTCCAAGACATGTAGTCATATATTATTACTATGAACCAAACTAGTATAAAAATTATCTTCTCATCGCTTTGATCAACCGTTTGAATACCGCGCAAATAAATCAGTAATAATATCCCAGAGATTCCGCTTGCAGGGACGTCCCGTGGGCATAGGCGAGTAGGCAGTTGCCTAGGGGCGGCAAGTTTTAGGGAGCGGCAAATTATCACAGATTTTTTAGATGACAAAATATTTTTCACATCCGAATTTCGCTTAGAATAAATATGATGCCTGAATGTATTTGATAAACAAAATACCAGACCAAGAATCAATACTTATATAATGTAAGTGCATTTTGAATTAACACTATTTTTTCTGATGTGATTTTTATTGAACAATAAATAATTCGAGCTTTTGGAACATATTTATTTGTGAGGTTCTTTTTCAATAACATTATGAATCACCTGAAACAGAAAACGGAATAAGTGAGAAAACATTTGTTCGAGTACGTGGATGAGGAGAGGATTCGAAGCAAGAACTTCTATATGTGTGTATGCATTCCTAGAATTATGGGAAATAATGGAAAAAAATGAGCGCTATTTTAGACTCTGCCTAGGGGCGGCACATAGCCTAGGAACGTCACTGTCCGCGTGTATTTGAGGATAAATAAGTTTGCCTAATACAGTCAATTCTCTCTTTACGTGGTAGATGCGTTCCACGATAATTTTTCATTTTAGAAAATCTGTGAATTCTCAGGATTTCAAAATGAACGAGCAAAAATTTCTCAATCCCGAATCTCGCCTAGGGTGTCAAATAACCTCGCAACAACACTGACGTCAGTGGTTTCTAAACTTTATGTTACTATGCCTCCCTTTCAAATAAAAAAAAATTCGCTTCTTCCCACCCTTTATTTCATATTATAATAAAAACGTTTTAAACGGGAAAAAAATGTTAATACAAAAATATAAGAAGCACAATTGACAGAATAATAACAAGGTTTTGTTGTTACCATATTTGTTTATTTTTATATTGAATTGTTTTTGAGAGTGTGGTTGTTAATTAGCGCAAAGTCAATGAAATCTTGGGGCATTCATGGAATTTTTTTTTTTTGCTTCAATATTGAATCTGACATAGAAGTTTTTTGATTGTGAATATAAATGTCCAACACTTTTTTTTAAATTTGATTTCCACAGTTATGATTATGAACCAGAGCGTTGAAACACTTTTAACACGTTAGGTCAGAGTTGGGGAACCTTTTCTTCTCTAAAGGCCGCATTCATTTTTCTGATTCGACATACGGCCGCAGTAAACACCGAAAAATTTGAAATCCCCAATTCGCTATACTTTTTCCCAGATATCTTCTTTTTTTTTTTTAGCCCACCGAGGAATTTGAAATCCTCAATTCGCTATACTTTTTCCCCAGATATCTTCAAACCTCGTTTTTTTTTTAGCTCACCGAGGAATTTGAAATCCTCAATTTGCTATACTTTCTCCCCAGATATCTCCAAATCTCGTTTTTCCAGAATTGGCCAGAAGACCGCACCAAAGTGGCCAAGAGGCCGCGGATTCCCCACTTCTGCGTTAGCTACTTTTTGAATTGATCCACTCCGGATAAAAAGTGTTAATACAAATTGACTGTATAAAAATTATTTGATATCAAAAAAATAATCTTTTAAGTAGGTATTCATTCACTGATGTCTTGTTGTTACGGTTTAACATTTTTTTATCATTATCAGTTTAACATTTTTTTTATCCATGTCCACTCCCAATGTGGAGCATGTAGCCACCTAATGGAAGTATCTCAATATAACTTTTTTACGAGAACTGGTTGTTACTCACTTCTCTTTTTCCGAAGAGAGTAGTAGGGATAGAATGATAAGGCTAGAGCAGGACTAGTTAGCTAATAGCTCTTGCTACGCCCAGTTATTGAAGGATCGGTGTGGGAAGGAGTTAAGAGATCACAGACACCCATGCCTTCAAACGAAAATCAATTAATCGATCGAAAAAATGCTCTTCGTAATAGAACGAACCCGTAAAATCCGGGACGGGAGCCAACAACGCTAACCGCTGCACCATATGACCCAACAGGTTATATATATTTAAAACTATTATGTTATGAAAATTAGATATCTGTTATTTTTTTCACGCCTCCCAATTTGGAAGTCGCTGATCTACGTACATGTATAGTTGTAGCTGACTTCAATCTCGCGAGTTGGTGCATACATAATATACTCTAGGTCAATTTAATTTAAATATTGCATATTTGTTTTATAGCACAATATGTGTCCGAAAAGCTATTGTAAATTTATGAACAGAAAACTGACATATCCCATCAAATATATTCCATATATTACTCAAATGATTATTCATGGAAGTAATATAAGAAAGTATCCTCTTATAAGGAGGTGATCTTGAGTGGTCTACAACTCTTTTTCAGTTCATACAAATTTAAGAAGATGTAATGTATTTTAATTCGAATGACCGAATTAATTTAACCGAACTTCACTTCGTTGAATCTGACGTTTAACCCGTAACATGCCATCCTAAAAAAATCACGTTCCCTGCCGTGATGGCACCTCAGTTTCACTGTTTATTGAAAGTATTTAAACCTAAGTTAGCAGCTAAAAAATAATGTTAAAAATGTATATATGCTAGGAATACCTAAAATGATAAATACTTATTGACAATATTAAGAGAAATATTGAATGACTTAATGGCTCAACTATTTACGATTGCATCATGGGCATGGAGGTATTAATAAGGCGAGTTTATATTTGTTGTACTGATAATCCTATAACGTACTCAATTGAATCCAAAATGACACCATATTGTATATATAATATTTAATGTTGAATTAATTATACCAATCACTGAATTACATACCTATTTATAGAATTGGGTGACATATCCATTTAATAATTTAACTTTGTAAACATTCCTTTACCAATAAGCGCGAATAAGTATTCATAGTATTTTTTTTAAGTGCGACCCCCGGCATTCGGATAGTATAAACAATTCGGTAGCATTTATAGATAGATACATTCATCGTCAAACCAGTCGATTGTTATTTTTCAATTTGCTATTGAATAACAAGTGACCCACAGTGAACTACCACTGGTTGAGTACCCGCGAGTTGTAAGACACAATAATAGCCAATTGTAATAAGCGATTCATACGTTCAATATGTATTGCTTCGGAATCGGACCGTGTGAAAACGTATTTTATTTTTAGGGCTCCACAACATTTTTTTTCCACACGAGATTATTTTTCATATCTGTGATGTTTCAACTAGATCTTCCAATTCCGGGGTCCCGAGTAATAAGTCAACTACGAAATCCCAGAACTGTCTATTAACTTTTCCGGTTCTAAGCTCAAGAAATGCGACCCCAATACCCACATTTTCTTAAATATCTATTTTAATATGGGTGATACAATGTTTATAATTAAGGTATTCTTATATCATAGTTTTTTTGACCTTTTGTAGTTTATATAAATACGCGATAACGAGATAAGCGCCCGCTTATATATTATTTTTTACGCGCAACTTAAAATATGATTATTTATTAAAAAACCACGGATTTTTATAAAAAAAAATGTATGAAGAATGATGCAGAGAAATATTTAAAAGCCCTTAGACTATTTTTTTTTTGAAATTCATAAGAATAAGGCCAATAATGAGGAAACCACTGGGGTCCCTAAACGACCCCCATCGGCAGAGAAGTATTTTTCTAGTCTCCGAGCCGTGAGAGTTAAGAATGTTCAACTTTAAGCCAATACATACTGTGATTTTTGACTCATTCAAATTAAAATTTAAATACCTACATACCCGATGAAATCTATATATATAAAACAAAGTCGGGTTATTTACACCACGTATATCTCGAGAATTACTGTAAGGATTTCAATGATATTTGATTTATAAAATTCTTATTTACCTAGAATAGCAGAATAAGCATTAAAACATCGGAAAAATATCACGGAAAAGAAATTATAAAGAAAATAAATATCTTCATACAGAATAAAATTTTCAAATGACGAATAGCTTCATCAAACGATAAAATGTCGTAAGCTGGTTTCAGAAAAATCCACCAGATCGCACTGTTTTCTATATTTGTTTGTTTTTGCTTTTTTTGCGTACTACTGACTTATAAAAAATTTTAAATTTAGAATATGGATTAGAATAAAAGAAATCGATGATATGAAATTAAAACGAAAGAAAATCGGACAATATTGAAATAAGGTTATGTTTATAATTAGGTATATAAATTTTTGACAACAATATTTTGCACGAACGTTGTTTTACTCTGAGATGACACGTTATTACACTTGAAACGCTATATCGAAGAAATTTTAACGTCAAAAGCAAAGCGTTGCGGTTCCTGATCACCCGAATGACTATTGATGCTCTTGGTCGCATTTACACAGTTCATCCGAAAAATGACGAATGTTTCTACTTGCATGTCAAGAGCTCAATTTGCTTGAAAATTATACTTATTGGGACATGCCAATCACTGAAGAAATTGTTTCTGAATCTCCATGTCAGATACGCACATTATTTTCTATCATTATTTTGACATGCTTCACATCGAATCCATGTGAGCTCTGGAACAAGTTCAAGGATGACATTTTACATCGAATTCGTGTCAGTTCAAGGAATCCCGATCTCGAGGTGAATGAAAAGATAAATAACCAGGCTTTGATTTAGATCGAAGACATGTGTTACCTCATGTGAGGCATTTTGTTAATCAAGTTAGGAATGCCAACTTAAAACTAAATCGAAACTAAATCTTCAATATCCATTTAAAAAAAAACTTTTAGGAATTTATGTCTCATGTTCATCACCGTCGCTAAAATATATACTGAAATGTGAAAAGACGAATGAAAGTACATAAAATCAGAAGGTATGTAAAAAAAAATCAGTATACTTTTCATGTATATTATATTGTTATAGAATACTATCAAATCATTATTTTATTTTTGATCCCTATATACAGTCAATCCTGTTTTTATGCGGTTTTTTTATGCGATTTCGAAGTAATGCGATTTTTTAGAAATGCATTTTTTTAAATGTACCATATTTTACGATATATAAAAATGTTAAATATTACATCGAGAGCATATATTGTTGTATTTTTGATAGAATAGAGAGAATTATAAACACAACCGACATTTGAAAAAAAAATACGATTTCGGACTGTTTAAATCATGTTGCATCTGCCATCGCTGAATTAAGTCCACCTAATTAGGTGTGTTACAGTCGATGAAACCATTGAAGCATCGGTAATATCAGCTGAAATGATTACTTTAGCACCTGAACTTGGCGAAGAAAGGTTTGATACCTTTAGCGAAAATTATATCGACGAATTACTTACAGATAAAGCTATAAGTGACGAAGATGTTCATAATTTAAATTTAATTATTGACAAAAAACCAGAAAACAATGACGAACTGAAAGAAATTCCAGTTTCTTCACTGCGAAAATAATTGAAGAAGGTATCAAACTTTTCAGTAAATTAGAAGATCATTTCTTTCTAAATGATTCAAATTCTGATCGCGCATTCAAGTTTCAACGATAACTTTAAAATATATATATATGGGTATAACAAACTGCATAAACAATTAATTATCGAAAAAGAAAATCTGAACAAACTCTGATCACTAATTTCATTGTTAGAAAACAACCATAGTTTTATGAAATTGATGCGCATACTATTTCTTCTGAAAAAGAGTGATTTAGAACCACATGCTTTAAAACACACATAGAATTGTCATACAGTGACTATTTTTTAATATTTTTACGCCGTGGTTTTCCCCTAATTTTCTTATACTTTGCGATTTAGTGTATATTTTAACTCGCTGTTTCAAAGTTATGCGGATTTTAAAATTTAAGTAACGCACCCTACTATTTCTATGGAAGTCAAGTTTTTTTTATGCGATTTTTTTTTGCGATATTTCGTGGAACACATCTACCGCATAAAAACAGGATTGACTGTATAGTTGTTTGTATGTGTGGAACATTAAACAAAAATATATATTTTTTTCTAATGAAAGATAATCTCATAAATATAATATTGAAGATTTGGAAAATGTTGCGTTCTTTGTTATAATGAGAATTTATGTCATTTCGTAATATAAAAAATATGAAAATTTAGAATGAACTTTCGTAAAATTATAAAAAAGTATTATTTGAATAATTTTGAAAAGATCCCTGTCATTATGTAAGAGTCTTACAGTTCTGTGAACATGAAAAATCTGAAAAACAACCAATAATTCCCTTCGGGTCGACATTTCGAATCATTTCGAACTGTCAATGGCGTCGTATGCCTAACATTTCGTGCCGCATGTCAATAGCTCAATTTGCTTGAAAAATAAACTCATTGGGACATGACAATCGCTGAAGCAATTGTTTCTGCGTCTCCAAGTCAGATAGGCACATTATTTGCTATCATTTTTTTGACATGCTTCCCATCGAATCCACGTGAATTGTGGAAAAAGTACAAGGATGACATGTCCGAAGACACTTTACACCGAATTCGCGTCAGTTCAGGGAATCCCGATCTCGAGGTGAATGAGGAGATACATAACCAGGCGTTGCTTTTGATCGAAGATATGTGTTACCTCATGCGCTGCATGATGCGTCGCCAGATCGAGGAATGAACGACGCTTTCAATCGAGAATCGGAACGTAAACGTGAATATGATCGAGATGCATTGAACCAATCACTTCGAACGAATGTACCACTGTTGAACCCCCAACAGAAAGTGTACGATACTTTAATGAAGGCAATTGATGAGGGAAATGGTGGCTTATTTTTCCTCCGCATTGGAAGCACTCAACCGAACTATGAAAGATCAGCGCAATGACTCAAAATGTTTTGGAGGCGCAATGATTCTACTATCTGGCGATTTTCGCCAAACACTACCAGTTATTCCAAGATCGACCGCTGCCGATGAAATAAACGCTTGACTTAAAACATCGACTCTGTGGCGCTATGTTAAGAAACTTCAGTTAACGACAAACATGCGAGTTGCATTTCTAAACGACCATCTGCCGCAGATTTCTCCAAGCATTTGCTGACTATCTGTAACGGCCGTGTTCCTGTCGACGAATCGAATGGATTGATTTCGTTTTTGCCGAATTTTTGAAATTTCGTCTCATCGAAGGACAATCAACAAAGTGTTCCTGAATATCATTGCTAATCACAAACATCATAATTGGTTGAGTGAACGAGCAATTTTTGCAGCAAATAACAAAGATGTGGATCATTTCAACTTCACAATTCAAAATCAAATCGTTGGTGCACTGTATTCCTTTAAATCTATCGACTGTGCCACGTGAATAACATCATTTCAATGTAATTAAAATACTTTTCATTTTTAATTTTGCACATTTATTGAACTTAATTCATTTTGAGTATTCATTCAAACTGAATTTAACTCATCCAATAAATTA